>JAEQBH010007992.1:0-202804 GCA_016808115.1 Tetrastigma voinierianum | reverse complement strand
GGGAATGTTCTCCATGGACTTTGCTCTGGCACAGAGATTCTATTTTCATTGCTGTTTGTTATTTTAGCATAGCAATGAAATAACAAACAGCAATGAAAATAGAATTTATGTGCCAGAGCACAACCCAAGGAGATCATTCCCTACTTTTCGTTTTACCAGCCTGCCAAAAACCTCCCCTGCTTCCCCTTTTTGAACATGATTCCCTTGGGTATTTCTCCATCAGTATCCATAGGGTGTTAACTTAGTCATGGTCCTGCATTACCTGTAAGTTATATCCTTCATTATGTGAATGTTATCCTTGAGGTCGATGTTATGGTTAAACAACCTGCCAAGTAAAATGTGGTATGCTTCATTAATGGACCACATGCAATAATTATTTCTATTACTTTTGAGGAAAGGAGGTAATTTATACATGTGTAGATGTACTTTCTTTATGCTGAGCATCTTCGATATTCTGATGACTTTATTGGAAACAATATTTTCACTTTTTGCTTCATTTAGAATTAAATTGTATTAGAGTTCAAAATCTCGGCCACAACTGATACGAATCAGTTGCACATGCTTCTCACTGAGCATCTTCGACATTTTGATGACTTTATTGGAAACAATATTTTCACTTTTTGCTCCGTTTAGAATTAAATTGTATTAGAGTTCAAAATCTCGGTCCCAACTGGTACGAATCAGTTGAGTTGTATATGCCTTGGTCATGGCCACCATCAGACCAATACACAAGTTCTGTATTTGGTCAACTCGTGAATAGACTTGGTTAAATTGAAGACAAATCAACAATCATGAAGTGTATTACATAGCAAGGAGACAAGTCCAAGATTATGTTGATACTGATCCATTCGGCTGATGGTCGAGGGAAAAGTGGTAATGTTGGAGCAGAAATGGTGGAGAAGAGGAGAAGATCAAAACCTACAAAGGGTGCCTGGTTGTGGCTCTCCCCTTTTTTTTAATTTATGGTTTTATTTGCCTATCCAAAAAAAAAAAAAAAAACCCTACAAAAATGAGTGGAAACTATATGGACAGTTTTGACTTTCAATATCTTCATCCCTATATTTGCATTATCATCCTATTAAATTTTTTGCACCTTCATAATTTTATTTTTACTTTTAATTCTAAAAATTTTATCTAAGAGCCATAAAAATGGGCATTGTGTGGAGAACTAGGAATTTTCAATTTAAAGGTGAAATGTGTGTTGTGCAAAGAAGGGGAATAGGTGTTTGATGAGGTATATCAACACTGTGTTACAAGTATTTGCAGGATAAAACTTGAAGTTCACATTATGCGAAGTTTATTAACGGTATTGAAAGATTATTGAAAGCCGGTAGTGGAAAATTTAGGATTTCATTTTTTTTTGTAATTAAATAACTCTTTTTTTTATAGGCATTTATTGAAATTAAATAATAAATATATTTGATAGGAAAAAAATGTTGTTTATTTTTAAATATTGTTGATGAAGATATAAGTTGTTGTCGTAATTTGAGTAATTTTATATATAATAGAAATTTAGTTTATTAATTTTTTAGCCTTTTGGTTTGTATTTCTTTTTTAAAATAGTTTTCAGATTTTATTTTTTATTTTTTATTTTTTGGTTTTTAAACTGGAAATGTTTTGTATATCAATTGATATGTTTTTTTTTTTTATGGTAAAAAAATACAAAATATAATATATATAGAAAACACACAAAAGACAGCCCAAAGTATACATGGAGTATAGCAAACACCCAAAGGCAAAGGACAAAAATGATAGGGGGATACAAAAACCCATTTTGCACCACCCTTATCCAACCTATCCACTTTACGCCATTTTGTCCAACACAAGCATAAAAAATATTTTAATCCATGTAATTATTCGCCTTCTCAATATCCAGCTTACATGATGCACCACTCTCATTGCTTTTCAAAAAGAAATCACTGGCTGCAACAACAATTAATGTTGCACCTAGGATTTGTCTTTCTTACATGAACGCATTTTGGGATGAAGACACCACCACTATCTTGATCTGTCAGCTAAAACTTCAGCCAACAACTTGTACAAGCCTCCACTACGTTAATAGGCTAATAACCAGCAGTGTATTGTTTGATAGATTACGCTGTCAAGATTAATGTGCTTCGGGATCCCTCTAGTAAATTATTGATTTTGTGACTTTGAACCATGGATTTTATATCTCATTGGTATAATTTGCATTGTAAAAGAAGTGCCAATAGCTTCGATTCTCCATCAATTGAATTTGGTGTTCTAAAAATTTCCCTAATTACCATACTGTTTTCATTATCTTGTATGGCATCAATTCTATTCTTTCTAATGCCATATAATTAAATACCTCATTTTCCTATCTCATTTCTTTTTGCTCACTCTAACGGTTAAATCTTCTTTGTGGATATGAATAGAATGTAATTTATTTTATATGTACACTTGAAAGTATGTGGGGTGGGGGTATTGCGAGTTGGTGGTTGAGGGTTGGCAGTCGCCCCATGTTTCTTTACTTCTTTTGTGTAGTCCTTGACACTGTATACTTCCTATGTGCTGTATTGGTGCTTTGTGTTTGCTAGGTATTCATAAATTAATTTTCTTATTTGTGTATTAGGAAAAAAAAGGAAATAAAGAAATGAGATTCCCTTCCATCTCGTGATTTGACATAGATGATCCAATTCTTTAAAGGTATAAAATCAAATTCCTTGGTGGTTTGAATCACACAATGGTTTTTCTCCATAATATGATTCTACAACCTATGCTCTATGGACACTTCAAGTATTTGGGGTGGTGGTTGAGTTCGGTGGTGGCACCATATTTTTTTTCTCCTTTTATCTAGTCTTTGATACTGTATACTTCCCAATGTGCTTAAAATGCTTTGTTATTAGGGTGTTCATTAATAAATTATCTATTCGTATATAAGGAAAAAGAATAAAAAACGATATTCTGAAAATTTTGTTTCCCACATGAAAGGCTTTTTTAACGTAGTCTGACTCTAGATTCCATTTCCAAGAACATATGTGACAGGAATCTCCTAGTAAACTACGAGAGTTTAATTTCTTCTGGCTTCTGGCCTCTGGCCCTTTTGTGTATTGGATTTTTGCCTTATTGAAAGGGGATACTGATTGTAGTTAAAGTGTTTGATAGATGTAATCCAATTCAGCAGTCACCAATATAGAGTGAGAATAGAAAATCAGTCTAATGCTTGGAGTTCAGTAGTTCCTAACATGCGTGTGTCATTCACGCTGCAGATTGATACAAGATTGACCTCTTATTTTGCCATTTTTAAATAGGTTCTGCAAAACCGCAAGGCCTTGTTTTTTTCCTTTAGTGGGTTCTTTTTAAGATCTCAGATGTGTCGTTCTTTCTTCTATTACTCTTATAATCCACTGCTTGCCAATTAATCAACCATTGTTGGTTTAAGCAACTCAGCCTTGGTAATCTAGAATATCCATGAAGTGTGCTGTTTCTTTTGTGAAGGGATCGAGACATTGCTACTGTCTGAGGATTGAACCTTCGTACGTTTTCTAGTTTTTTTTTTCTCACTTTCTGTATGTTTATCAAGTGAAATATTAGCTATTGATCACGCAGACACACAATTACATATACATGTGTGTGATGTTAAAATGTAGAATCAGTAGTGAAGGTTTCTTTAAGCTCCTTGAATGAGCGCATTCAGCTTACAATTGGAAGAGAACAAAATCAAAGCATTAACAGCTACTGCTTAAGTGTATATGTTGCAGTGTAGTTGCTATGTTTTCATGTTATCATCTTTTATTCACCTCTTGATTTGGCTTTATAACCATGTTTTGGGCTGAAGTGTCCTTTGTTTGAACCTTTAGGGCCAAGAGAGTTAACTGGTGCAGTAGATCTCATAAATCATTACAAGTTGGTGGCTCATCATGACTTTTTCTGCAAGAGGACACTTCCTTTGTCAATTTCAGACACGCACTACCTTCACAATGTGGTGGGGGACACAGAGATCAGAAAAGGAGATGGAATGCAATTAGATCAACTGATTCAGAACACCTCCTATTCCAGAGATACGAATGTGCGTATACAACCTTTTGACCTGGATATTCTCAGGGAGGCTTTCCAACTAAGGGAAACTGCTCCAATTGATCTGCCTCCTGTAAGACATCTACTGTCTTGATGTTTATTTCTATGGTTTTGTTTGATTTGGTTGCAAATGCTAGTTTTTTTGTTTGTCCTGTATCCTTGGTTCCTAAATTAATATTTCCCTGCAACATATTTTATCCACTTTTTTGCTATATGTTTCTACAAGTTTCTGCCACTCATGGGTGAATTGCTCGTGCATTTGTTTCATGGTGTTGTTTAGGCAGAGAAGGGGATTCCAACAATTGCTGGAAAATCTCATAGCTTAATCAAGACAAGAAGTACGATAAAGCACAAGGATAGAGACAAAGAGAAGGGATGGCCAGTAAGAGCATAAGAAGACCCTGCATCAAATTCTTCATAAAGATCAAGTAAAGATAAGGAAAAGGAGAAGAAGGATAGAAGTGGGCAGCATGATTCCGGTGCTGATCACTCAAAGAAACACCATGACAAGGTTTGCAAATTGTTAAGCTCTTGCAGATGCTTTGCCTTGCTTCCCTCTCTCATTTTGCTTTAAAAACAGAGAAATTTTTACAATGCTTAATTAGTGCATACCTTAATTGCTTTCTACTTTGGTTTTGAGAAGTCCAAAAAGTTAACTCCTTGGTGATTCAAAGAATTACACAATTCGTTTTTCTTATACATTCCGAAGAAGATCTTTCAGTTTGGACCACTGAAATTGAGTTTGTTAGTGGTGGAAGGATAAATTGATTTAAGTTAATTTAAGTTAATTTAAGTTAATTTTGCCACCTTGTTCTTGGATTTTGAGTGCCTTTTCTTTTCCATTTGATAACTTCAGAAAAGGAAGCATGATGGAGAGGAAGATCTTAATGACATTCAGAGACACAAGAAAAATAAGGTAATTTGGAGCTTGGATGATTTATTTTCTTTAGATCTAGTTGTCTCTTAGTATGTGGTTTCTTTTTTAGTCTGATCTTGTCAGGTGGGTTTCCCTTGCACATTCCCACTGGTTTTGCATCTGGCCTTCAGTATGTTCCTCAATTAAGCTCTCTGTTTTTCCACTAAATAATTGCATAAGGGGCTCAAAATTGACGAACTCAGAAAGCACAAAGGTAGCAGGCTGAATAGCTGGCATGTATTCTAGTTTATTCATTGTCTTCAGATGGTTTTCATTGAGAATTTGGTGGAGTCTTGCTTACAGTCGCCAAATTACTTGAGGTACACACTCATATCCTCCAATTACATTTGATCTTGTTCCGTGATAAATTGTCCTTTTTATCTTTTTATTGAGCTGGTTGTGCAGCTGCATTCCAAAGGAGGGCACTTTAGGGACTTTGGGCTCTCTCAGGATGCCCCTTTCTTTGAAAATTCATGTTTCTTTTCTATTATTCATCAACCAAGTACACGAAACTAAGATATTAGTAATCAGCTTTTTCTTAATGGCATTTCTGTATCAAATGTTTCACTCGAAAATTAGACAGGCAACCATTAGTCTGTGCCCTGCAGTGATTGAAGTGGCATGAAAAGGTTCAGTCCTGTCTGAGCATCCATGCTATGTAAGGGATTGCCAGTGAGAAAACTTGCATAAACTTTGAAAGTTTTAACTTCTAGCATCTGAAATAGTTTTTAGCGCATAGCAAGCAATGCCAACTGATCTACCCTTTAAGTCCTGTACTCATGATTAGTCAGTTTTTGGAACCTACTTTAGAATTGGATGATCGATGTAGTTGGATTGTCTGAAGCAATATTCTAGTTTAGAAAGCTTCAAAAGCACACAATGGATTTGGATATTTAGGTGGAAATGATCTGGAGTGTTCATTTCGTAAAAGAGTGATCTAATTTAAAGAGGGATGATTGACAAGGCAAGAATGCGATGGTTCAAAATGAATGTGGTTTTGAGAAGTGGGACATAAGCATGTAGTGGCTAAGACAATGACAAGAAATGTGGGCAGAGTTCTGGTGAAAACAATTACAGCCATGATTTAATAATAGATGCGGCCCCGAATAGTTTAGCATATGATGCCATAAAATGTTATACACAAAATAAGTGTGTTTATAGGAAGTTGGAAGTAGCATGAACTGATTGAAAATAATAATGAGGTTTAGAGAGTGGCAAACGTTGTTAGAAAACATGCCATGGTCCATGATTTGACTAAAATTGAGGCCATATATGGTGCAGAGCTGGATGGAAGAACAGGATCAATTGGATATCCCAAGAAATTGCAACTCGACATCCTGCCTCTTGTTCATTCCTAGTATGTCAATGTATACTGACCTTAAATAAGCATGATTGTCTTGCCTTTTCTGATTATATCTTTTCCCTTCTGATATAGGGACCATAAAGCTTTACCTTTTGCCTTGTCATGCATGGTCCCTGGAAATTGCAATATGATATCCCAACCTCTTGATCCTTTACTACACTGACATAAGGAAGCACCATTATCTTGCTTTTCATATCCTATCGCTTCCAATATAGGACTACAGAGCTTTAACTTTTGCCCTATCTTGTTAGATTTGATCCCAAGAAATTGCAACAAGGCATCCCACCTCTTGCTCCTTCCTAGTATAGCAACATACACTGACCCTTAATAAGCACCAAAGCCTGGCTTTCTTATCACATCCTATCCCTTCTAATATAGAGAGACTACAAAGCTTGATTTTTTGCCTTACCATGTTGGCCAGGGACCACACTTCTATGCTGCTTGATAAACATTTGGAGACTAGTGACAAGAAGGTTGTTCCTGAACCAGATTTCCCTTTCAAGGACCTGGATGTGCTGATCCAACTAAATATCTTACGTAATAAGTCCGACCCTACTGATTTCTGTTACTTAAGAACCTTTTTCGAGGTCTGAACTGAAATTTTACATGATCTGTGTTTTACCAGTACGTTCTCAAGATTTTCAGTATTATGTGATCTCCTTGGTATCTTTGGCTGTTTGACTTTGGCTTCATGATGGAGTGCCTCAAAAGAGCACCCTGTCTTCCCGCCCACAATTCACCAACAATCAAACCGAAGAAAGGCCCCAACAAGGAACAATCCTAGGTCTACATGTTTCGAGATTAGGTATAGAGGATTATTTGTTGTTGAGGGCAGATGAGAACTCTCACGTTGAGTAGTATGTGATGACGAGATAGCAAGCATTTATATTCAAGGGAGGACAGAGTTACTTTGTCTTTGAAATAAAATCAAAAGCCTCCTCATAGAAACCATTTAAAAGGGCTTGGTGGAAAGAAACCGTGCAAGTCTTAGGTCTTAGTATGCTCTTACTTGGATTATTTCAGGATTTTGTGAGGGCTGAGAAAAAGTTGTGGGCTCAGATTTTTATTCACCATTTTTTTATTCTCTTGATGCTTATTTCCCACTGGTTCAAACTAACTGGAAGCCTTCAAGAAGGGAGCCTAGATGTTGAGAAGTAAGGCATTCCATAATGAGAGTTTTCCTCTATGTTAAGAACTTGATGACATACACTTGCACTATTTGTATACCTTCAAACTTGTGCAAGATTTTATTTTAGAGCATGTTTTGGGATATTGGGAGCGTGAGCTTGGTTATGCTTTTAGCATACTCATTTTCCTCTCCTACATTACATATTGTCTGGAAGTTTATTCTGCAATTTTGTGGAGATTCAAAATTTAAACTCCTGACTGTGTACACTCCTGACCAAGCTGGTTCCTCCTTTTTGTATACTTGCTGTCTATTGACCGTTGCAAAATTTGAAGGTATTAAATATGATAATAAAATACAATCCTTGGCTAAGGGGCAA
The DNA here is from genome assembly GCA_016808115.1 of Tetrastigma voinierianum. Lineage (NCBI taxonomy): Eukaryota > Viridiplantae > Streptophyta > Magnoliopsida > Vitales > Vitaceae > Tetrastigma > Tetrastigma voinierianum. Next base: position 194,982 of record JAEQBH010007992.1, on the reverse strand, counting down.
AAATTCTCCAATGTACTTATTGGTTTGGTGCCTTTGAAATGGAGAAGAGTAGATGGGAAAGAAAAAATGAAAAATGAAAGAGCATTTTTTCCTTTAAATTTTTGAGGAACCAAATACAGCCTTTAGTTTTATTTTATTATTTTCCTTGTTCAGCCTATATTACCATTTGGTGATGAGCTTATATTAGAAACTTTCATTTCAGTTGTGTCTGGATAATTGTATTATTTAACCTTTTTTTTTTCTTTTTTTCTTTTTTTGGTTTTCTGAGCAGAATAGTGTCTGAAGTAAAGGTTGTAGAAAAGGTGAATTCACCTGTTGAAGAATATTTGGGGATGCTTGAGGTACAAATTGCTGAAAATGAACTTCTTTGTATCATATAACAAAAGGCTCTGATATAATTTCCAGTAACATGAAGAACTCTTCTGATCTGTTTTTTTTTCTCAGTTATTGTGGCGCATTGGATATCTCAGCACTTACCCATAACTGTAAAATCCTATCATTTTAGAAGTCCGCAGCCTAAGTTTATAATCAGTCTGAATTAGAGTGTGCAGCTATGATTTGTAGAAGAATTATGTTAGGAAAAAGGGGGCAAAGTTTATGTTGGTTTCCTTTTTGGTTTGATAGTATTAAAAACTAACTTGTCTCATCAACCTCAAAAGAGAAGTTAGTTAGTCTGTAAGGGTTAGGTTATGTGTATCTGCAAAAGAACACCCCACCCCCCAATTAATTATGATGAGATATTCTTTGTAAATATAAAAACAAAAGCCATTGATTGGATCATTGTTGAGGGTGTATCATCACACTCTTGCTGGTGAAAATGCCATTAGGAGACAAAGCAAAATATCAATTTGACCGTTGGTAGCCCCAGGATGGGTACCCTCCTTTTTCTCACCTCTTTTAAAGTTCCTGTTTAAGCTTATGCTTTTTCTTGTGATGGGCAGGCAATAATGTGGCTTTACTCTCTCTCTCTCTCTCTCTAATGTCACAGAATGTACACAAAATGTACAAATAGGATTACTATCCTGCAAATTGACAGTTCTTAGTCGGTTTGAGTCTTTACACAGCATTGGGGCTTTGTGTGTTTTACAGAGATGGGCTTTGCTCCTGTTAAAAATTGTGGGCTTAAAGCAAGTAGATACTGTCAGGACTTTTTAGTCATAAGTTTATGCTTCTTTGAAGTTTAGGTGCTCGTTAAAGTAATAGGAGCACCCGGATGGATGTTAGTGACTTGTTCCTTCCTCTTGTGAAAAATGGAAGGTTAAGGATGCGATGTTCTGAAGAATAACCGAATAAAGCTGTTTAGCTGTATGAATTATGATCCTTCCCAAAGTTAAGCATTAAACAAAGCAGATTGGTATTAATATGGTGGTGGAATGTATCTTTCCGTTGAATCCCAGATTCTATTTACCACTTTTACTTTTGTGTTCATATCCATGTGCTTTCTGCCACGAGTTTGTAAAAGGCTAGAATCTTGATCATTCCAGAGTGTGCTGCAACTGGGTTGCCCTTTAAAGATTAGTTTGAACAGCAGTAGTCCCAAGTGATTGAACCTTGTAATTATTAAGTTTGGAAGAGAAATTTGATACTGTGGACAAAGTGAATTGAGAACCCGCAATACTCAGTCTGAGTGCACTACAGAAGAAGGATTCAGGTAAAGCCTGAGTTTGGATCTCTGTGGAGCAAATTGCAACATTTCTAAACCAATTGATAGAAATTAGCTTGTAGGAACAGGAGTATAGAAATTAGTTCTTTGATTTACTTGTCTTAAAAGAAGATATATGGTTACATGAAGCACAAAAAAATTTTAACTTCTTTTTTATTTGAAAGTCACTTTATTTTCAATGGGAAATTATTTTCAATCCAAAATAAGACCCTCAAGGGAAAAGCTATTTTTGGTCCCTGAATTTGTAATTATGTTGTTAAATATAAAAATTATTTTATGTTATAGAGATGGATATATGGTGTGAGTGTGCGTGGTGGTGTGGTGCTGCTTAGTGGAGGAGGGGGTTATTAATGCGTGGTGTCAAAAGAAGGATAAAGGAAGAGGGAGTGACAATTATGAGGAATGGTTTTTGCTTATTGTTATTGTTATGGTGATTTATTTATTTTTCCACAAACTTACTCAAACTAATGGCATAATGAATTAATGATTACAAAGTGTGGGGCTGGGCCATGCATGCGATGAGATGAGTGAAAGCTTAAAAGTTTAAACCGCCTTTTTTCATGGTGGGGGTGGGGTGGGTGGATGCTGGGAAATTTTACAATGTGATATCCCAAATTCAGTTTTATTATTATTTCTTTTTTAAGAATGTGTTCTATGTTCGAAAAATTTATTCTCAAAGTAATTGTGAGGATGAACTAGGAAGAGAATGACTCTGAAGGAAGAGATTGCTTTATTAAAAATGATTAGTACGTCCATCTGGATCAGAGGGATTATGACGGGTGGTCTAAAATTTTCTTTTTGGTTTTTTGAATTTTTGAATTTTTTTAGGGAGGAGGGTTATAAGATGATGCACCAATCATATGGATAGCCCATCGCGGATCAAGTGGATGAAAACTGAAAAGCACTTGTTCATGTAATGTAGTCCGGGATACGTGATATCTGGTAGCATTCATTGACTGACTAATCCATAAAAACGTAGCTTGTAAGCTTTAAAAGCCAAAATACAAGTTTGTAGAGAGAACAAAAATGGGATATAAATGTGTAAATATGTTCTTATATATATTTGTTTCTGTGAATTGTGTGTGAGAAAATGCAGTTATGCCATATAAACAAGAAAACAAAATATTTTCTAAACTAACATGCTACTTAAGGTATTTAGTACAGAGTCAGGGATTTAAGCAGGCCAAATCTCAATCTTTAAGAAATTAATAAAATCTATCTCTGTGTTATTCAAACTATTCTATTTGTTTTTCTTATGCACTTCAATAAGTATAAAATTTTGATTATATTTCATTTTCTTTTATATTTTTGACAATAAAATCAAACATGAAAAAATATTTTTCTTATTTATTTCTTTCCTATTATTTTCTGCGCTCCAAAGGAAGTTTTGCTAAAAAGAAAATAGATGTGAAAATCAAGAAAAGGAATGAAAGAATTTTGAGGAGCAACAAAAAGGTTTAAATTTAACAAATTAATTATATGTGGTTATTCAAACTCATTTTTCTCAGTGATTTTTTTTATTCTTTGACATTTTTTTGTTTCAAAACAAAGCCTCATGGTTTTAAATAGAAAGTTATAAAAGAAAACTTTTTTAAAAAATCAACTTAAAGCTCCTTTAATTTAATGACTTGCATCTGGTAATATTCCAGAGGGCATGATTTAGGAGTTGGTTTGATTTTAAAAATTTTGATTCCACCAGTGATTTATATTTACTATTTTAACCTTAATATATTTACTTTAACCGGCTTATATAAAGGTTGTATAATATATAATTTGACAATATATAAGTTTACAAGTAAGTTTATTCATATTTAATTTTTCTTTTAATTTTTAATTAGATAAATAAATATGAGAAAATAAATGTTCTTACTATATTTTAATTATTTTTTATGAACCAAACACAATTTTTATATATTAAAATAATAATAATTGGTAATTGCTTTCAAAAAAAAATAATGATAATTAAATATATTTACTCTTTAGTCTTTACCTTCAATTGAGATTTTTGGACATATTTAGTTTATTTTATAAAATTATTAGAATAATTTGAAACGAAAATAATGTCCAAACTTACTTAAAAAGTGATGTTGGTCATCAATAACTCAAGAGTATTAACTTAAAAAATTTTCAAAATATTTGTAATATCGCAGTCAATAACTACAACATTGATTTTTTTTTTTTTAAAGTCAATGATGTAGTCACTAACTACGACATTACTATTCAAGCATTCGTTTGGACATTATTTCATTTTCAAACTATTTTATTAAGGCTTCAGCTATAAAAAGTTATTTCTCATACGTATCGAAGTGAGTATCATAATGACGATTTATTTTTGTACTGTGTTTTTGCATAAAAAAATTTTAATCTACTACGCATCTTGAAGAGATAAAATCACCATCTAATCCACAGAATGCTGCTCTCATACAGTAATGCTTTTTTATAATCAACTCCTTTATTAAATTCATAAAAAATTAATAAATACATCCGAAGCTCTTCAAAATGTGATAAAAGGCTCTATTTGGGTAAACAAATCACTCAAACACTTGATCTTATGCTGTCTTTTCTTTTACAATTTTATGGAAATTTTATATTATAAGTATTTTATTTAATAAAGTTATTTGTGTTTGAATTATATTTTAAAAGCTGCTTATGTATTATTTTAAGGTGTTTGGAGGCACACATAAGAAACACTCTAAAAACAACTAAAATTTCATTAAAGACTATTATAAACATTTATAAAATCAAGTGTTTGAATAAATTAAACATTTGCCATAATTTTAAAAAAATGTAAGAAACTAAAACTAAAGAACTAAAAATTAATATTTGTGGTATATATATATATATATATATAGAAAGTAAAGATTCACAATATACTAGAAAACATTTTTATCACTTAAATGATCTCTAGTATAAATAGCTACTGAACCGTCATTTGACTTTTCACTGTTTCATATGCATCGAATAAAGTTATAAAAACTAAAAATATTATGTGTTTTTCTTCATTAAAATATTTAAACACTTTCATAATCAAATACAGCTTATTAAATTTAACCTCATAGCTATTTACGATACCGAGCACGTTAAAAAGTTCTTAACCTTATATAAGGTGCAATGACAAAGGCAAAGTTTTTTTAAGTTGACAAAGACACCTCATCTAAATATAAATAAAAATTATATATCTTACTAAATATTATTTATAGTTTTTCTCTAATAATAAAATACAATAAAGTAAATAACATCAAACATAAAACTCAAACTAATGCTTCCATCATCACAAACATTTCACTTTATCATCAATAAAATTCAAGCTCTAAAATAAAATATATACCATGAATCTCGCATCAAATTCTAAATCACAAAATCATCATCTTTATCATTTTCCATCATCATAGAATCTTTCTATTTTTTAATTATATTTTGAAAATTTTTCCTATTTTTAGATACAATTTTTTTCAAAATTTTTATGATTTTTGTATATAATTTTTTTGGAAATTTGTTTTCTTTTTTTTTCAATATTTTAATTTTTTTTCCATTCTTACATAAATTTTGAAAAAATTACTTATTTTTTTTACATAATGTTTTAAATTTATTTTTATTTATTTATTTATTTTTATTATTTTTCCTATTTTTACATAATTTTTTAAATTTAATTTATATATTTTTTACGTAATTTGTCAGAATGACAGTTTTGTCATTAAGATGGTCGGTTTTTAGGCATTCTATAAGCCTTTTTAAGTTTATTTTAATAAGTTTTTCCATAAAGCTTATTGAAATAAGGTAAAATTAGCTTATAAGAGGTGATAAGTTATTTTTTTAAGCTATTTTAAATACTTATAATTTTTATTAAGGCCCTGTTTGAGTAAACAACTTAATTAAGTACTTATTTTATAAGAGTTTATTAGATAAGAGCTTATGTCATAAGTACTTTATTCAATAATCTATTTGTGTTTAGATGCATATTTTAAAAAGCGCTAATATATTATTTTAACGTGTTTGGATATATTACTACACAAGCACTTATAAAATTTGAAATTACTGAAAAACCATCATAAGTACTTATACCGAGTGAGAGGAAGAGGAATGTCTGATGGTGTGACTGTTCTTTGTATAGTGGAGGTTTTTTTGGAGCCCTTGCGAATTGTATTGTTGATTGGGCCTATTTCTTCGTTTTAATTTTCTGGTTGGGAGATCTTGATAAGCGGCGTCCCTCAAGTGTTAAGTATTTGGTTGGCTTGTAATTGAGGGGAATTTTCACAATTTTAGAAGGACAGATTTGTCATTTTAAATTATCACTTTTAGGCATTGAAAAAGCTTTTTTGAGCTTATTTCAATAAGTTTCCATGAAAGCCTTATTGAAATGTGCTCTAAAATGAGCTTATGCGCAGTTCATAAGCTTATTTTTATGTTCTCTTCTTTCAAACACCTATACTTTACTCTAAATACTTATCTAATAAGATAAATTTAAATAAATTATAAATAAGCTCTTTCAAACGCATCCTAAAAGCATTTATACGTGAATATAAACTCAAATAAATTTTAAACAAGAATAATAAAATCAATATGGGAAGTGGTGATAAGTAAGTACGGAAGTGAAGAGAGATGGAGTGAGTAAAATAAAGGTAAAACCCATTTTGAGGTCCCTGTATTTTTATTGTTTTCTACATTTCATTTTTGTACTTTTATTTTAAGACATTGCATCCTTGTACTTTTATTTTCATTTTGAGGTCCCAGGGTTTTTTTTTTCCAGTTGTTGACATTTGTACTGCGCTTGGCTTCCTACAATTGCACATCGGTAGTTCTCATGGGCAAAGACTTCCCTCCTTTTCTTCCATTTTTTTCTCAGATTTTTGGCATAAACTCCTAATTTTTTTTCTTTCAAAAGAACTACAAACCCTAATTTAATCCTACACTTTCTCTTTATATAGAGAAGTAAGATCTGCTCATAAACGAAGAGGGAGAGGGAGAGGGAGAGGGAGAGGGAGAGGAGAGGCATGTTAACAAATTACTCAATATATGCAGATGAACATATATATTTTATTTGTTTATAGTCTTTTTTATTTTTAAAGTACACATAATCTATTGTGTATTTAATGGCATCAAGGTAATCTCAACGCGCTCTAACTGAGGGACGAAATCTATATGAAAATAAAAGTACGATGCAATGTCTCAAAATAAAAGTACGAACAACATATGGAAAATAATAAAAGTACATGGAAATTAAAATTGGTTTTGCCTAAAATAAATAAATAATACTAAAACGAGGGATGTGAAAAGGCTATGTGGGTTCGGTCAAGTTTGTAGGCGGCGCGGCTCGGCGCGGCGCGGCGCTCTCACGTTTTTTTATTTTATTTTTTTTACTTTTTTATTCTACCGACAACCATTTCAGGCGCAACTCCGGAGCGGAGCTTCCTCCAAAGTCTACTACCGGTGGTGTGTTTGCTTCTCAATTATAGTTTTTTATAACACTTTTTTAAATATTTTATATAATAAATTAGTTTTCTATATTTTAAAAACGTCCAATATTTTCAACTTTTCTTTACTATTTCAAAATTAAATATCTTCTTTAGTATGTGTTATTTTTAATTATATTCATATATCTGATTTAATTAAAAACAGTTTTTAATTTTAAGATAATAAAATTGTTTTAAGAAATATTTATCAAAACAAAAAGGTACTATTAGAACTTTAATTATATTTTTGTATATAATATGGATTGAGTGTAATTTTTTCATAATAAACTATAAGTATTTACTCAAAATCACTTTAAAAATTTTAAACAATCACTTAAAGACATCTTACAATTATAAAATAATAAGAAAAGAACTACAATAATCTCGAGTTTTTAACCGTATATCTGAATTCTTATCATTTTTTAGAATGGAATCCATAAAAAAATATAATAATATTTCGATTTAATAATTGAAAAACTCGAACTTATATATAAGCTCTAACTTTTTTCAATCAAATCCAAATAATAATAATATCCATAATACCTAATCCACGTGATAAAGAGGTTAGGTAATTATTTTGTGATTCAAATTCAAGAACAAAGTACCAAAACATATAAGTAAATAATAATAATAATAATAATAATAATGAAACCATGTTTTTAGAATCTATGGGATTAAATTATGCCATTGACTATTACCATCCTAATCCAATCAGGGCATCTGTGCTATTCATAATTTTTTGAATTTTTTATTGAAAGAAAATGTGGAAGTCAAATTGAATCTGACGAATAGACTCAAAAACTTTTCAAAAACTAATGGAAAATTCTTTTAATGGTGTACGGCTGTAAACACATTACATTATTTAATATTAATAATTGTTTGAATTCCCCCCAATTAAAAAGCATTACTCACTTACGATTTAAAACTAAAATCAAAAGTCAAAATTTGATAATTATCATATTTTAAAAACGTTTGAAATCTTTTATTTATGCATTTGCCTTTTGAATAATGGATGTAAATTTGAGTTGGTATATTTAAAATCGTCCATGTAGTTTTGAGGGATAATTCCGTTGATTGGTTCGACTTTGAATTTGCTTTTCAATGATCAATAATTCGAGTTTTCTCATTATCACATAAGGTTTATATAATTACTAACTGTAAGAAAACTTTACGAGATTAGTCGGGATGTACGTAAAATGATTTGAATACTCATGTTATCAAAATAATATTTAAAATAGTCTAGATGCATGGCATGTATCAAAAGGAGTGGGAAGCATATAATATAATATAGTTATGATTGATGAATAATAATTAATAATGGGGGATGGACAGGAAACAAACCATCTCATGAAAACTCAAACTCCAATGAAGCATGTAAAGGACAAAACCAGCAAGATTTTGGAATCACATAACTGATCATAACATTATTTATTTCTTCACCTTGTGAGTTGGTATTGTAGCTATATTTTTATTTTTTATTTTATTTTTTTAAAGAAATAAATCCTTCAAATAATATATACATATATTTGTATGGGGGCAAAGGGAACTAACTGGGCTTCTTCTGGATTATTTATTATTTATTATTTATTATTATTATTATTATTATTATTATTAAATAAACATGATGAGCTGCAAGCTTACATGTTGGAGACTATGATTTAAGAATGGTTTCTTTTGTTGACGTTACTCATGTCACGGTTACTACTACGTGGGTGACAGTCCAATTATCCTATTCATTAATTTTCTTATCTTGCTATTTTAATCCACTTTTTTCTCAAAACAAGAATGAATGATTTTTTTATAATTCTTGATTTGAACTCTCCCTCTGTATCTCTTTCTTTCATTTTCTTATTTAATAAAATGGTTCTTTCATAAATATTTAAGTCTTCTCTTATTTTTTATATTATCGTCATCTAATTGAAGTGTTTGGTTTATTATAGTTTTATTACGACATTTGATTTGTCATAATTTTATTACGATGTTTTATTTATGTAAAGACGATTCAAAATGTGTTGTTAGATTCGATCGATCGACAATATCGACATGATCAAGTAAGATGCTAAAGAACCCAGCTTATAAATATTATAATCACTATATTATCACCGAGAGATGACAGTTAATTTGTTAGAGCAACTCCACTGAAATGGCAAAACGCCATTAAACGCTATTTCAGAACTCCCCGAATGTTGTTTCTAAGACTCTAAACGTTGTTTTTGGCTCCACTCAGAAAGGCTAAAATTGCAGCTGCCATTTAATAATTCAATGTTTCTTATTAAAAATATAATTAAATCCTACCAAATACGGATTTAAATATAACTGCTGAGATTTAACAATAAATTCACCAACCGCTATTTCCATAACCTCTCACTCTTCTCTTCCAAAGTTCTCGCCAAATATGCCACCCCAAACCCCGCGAGAGCGACATTTTGCCACCCTCTCGACTACCTCCATCGAATCCTAATTCTTTGGCTGCTGAAAGGCTATTTAAGAAGTGGCTGATTTACACTGATAAGAACTTCACGAGTTGCTCTTATACTATTAACATAAATATTGTTTAATAATTTATGATTTTTAGTAATTTGTAACTTAGATTTATCTATCTATTGTAAGTTTGAATCAATAAAATTATTTTTTCTTTAAAAAATATAGATTACAGTCCAACTACTCGAATATATAAAACCAAAATTAGTAAGGCCTTTTTGGAAGAAATTTTTTTTTCTCTTGCTTAAAGAGAAAAATTGACCAAGATAAAACATTATCTATGAGAAATTATTTCCTTTTGTTAGGGCAAAAGAAAGGTTTCTTTGTTCCCTTAAAATAAACTCTTTTAAATCTTTTAAAATCGGTTAGATTTCCAAACAAACAAAAAAAAGAAGTCCAAAGTCCAATTATTAAACAAAATCTCCAAGAAGATAATCGTGTAAAAGAAAACCATTTTTTTCTAAAAGCCGTCCTTTCTCCCTTATAAATAAAACTTTTTTTTCCTTAGACACGTTTCTGTTATTTTAAAAAGGAGCAATAATTCATTTTTCCAAAATTATTTTTCCCTAAACAAAAGTTAAAAAAAAAATTCCAAAGAAACCAATTTAGAAATTTTTTTTTCCCAACCAAAACTCCCTTTTTTCCTTTCAAAACGTGAACTTTATTATTCCAATAAAGCATTTTGATATATATATATATATATATATAGTTATATATATATATATATATATATATATATATATATATATATATATTTTAAAGGAAAGTAATTTCTTTTTTCTTTCTTTTCCAAAACTAAAAAAGGAAAAAGAATTCAGATAAACAGACAAAAATTCAGGATAAATTTTTTTAGAGATTCCTTTTAAAGAATTCTCCTTTAAAATTTCTTCCTTAACCTTTTTTTTTCCCTTTTAAAGGATTTGGTTTTTTTTTTTCTTACTAAAAGTTATTAAAATCCAAAGCCTTTACTCGCTTCAAAGCTAATGAAAGGATTAATATGAATTCCATAAAAAATTTTTAAATACTTTAAAACTTTGATAAATGAGTAAATTTCATTCAAAATGAAAAAAGAACATGAATACTAGATAACTTAATTGAATTCAAAAAAGAGTATTATAATGTAATATACAAAATAAATAGATATAAAAAAACAAAAAAAAAACAAATTAGAAACACAAATGATAAACAAGTCATTTTTGTATTGTAGTTAAGAGCAGAATTGGTGGTTCATAATGATTTTTAAAAATGTTTTTACAAATAATGTGGCAAACAAATCTTTGAATTTTCCTTTAAGTTTTTGACTTCCATGAGAATAATTATGAAAGATGACCGATCTTAGGAACGGAATTACTTATTTCAAACTTCACAATTAAAGTTCATCTGACAACCAGATTTTTCACTGTAGAATTCAAACCAAAACAAATTCTAAGAACATTTGATTACTCCGCAACTAACTTTCCCTAGATCTCCTTCACAAAATTAGAATGGCAGCTTCAAGAAAATTTTCCTTTTCCTTTCTCTCCAAAAAAGAGACAAGAAAAGAAAAGAAAAAAAATTTATTGCAACATAGATTCTCCCTTTCCCAAACCAACATGATGGATTTTGCATTAGCAGTACAACTTTTCCTCTTTCTTTTTCTTCTTTACTTCCATTTTTATTCCCCCTTTTCTAGTCCCACTTTTCTTTGGTATCCTAAGATTATCTTCACTTTAATAAATATATTATCATAATATTTTATTTTCTTTTTTCTTTTTTTAATTAATTATGGGTACATGATTAAATTTTTAATTCAATCTCTCCATTTGAATCTCATTTGAAAAACTTAAAAAAAAAAACTAAAAAAATCAAAATATATAATTGAAAATTTAAAATAAATTTTAAGAAAATATAAAAATAAACTTATTGTTATTGACTTTGAATCTGTTTTCTTTTTATATTTCCATCTAATTTATTTTTCTCATATTTTATGATGATAAAAAATATTACAAATAATAGTATGAGAATATAAATAAATCAAACCAAAGTAGTATTTCTTTTTTATAATCATAGATGTTTAGACTAACTTGCGCGCACATCTACTAATCCTACGAGATCCTAAAATTAATGATCGAGTAAATGTCCAATAGTTTTGAGGGGATTCAAACTAATGATCATTATATTAAATCCCAAGTCCTTATCTAAGTTAGACTTTTATGTTAGACCAAAGTAGAGGTGTTAGACCTTAATGAATCAATAATGTGATCAAAGATAAAATAAAAAAAGGATAATTTTTGGCCAGGTGGCAATTGTAAGGTGTTAGTGCATTTGGGTAATCCTCATACAATAGTTGTCTTTAAAAACACAGGGTAGAGGCATGGAATGTGATGCCTAAAAGAAAAGAAAAGAAAAGAAAAGAAGGGAAAAAAAAAAAAAAAAAAAAAGGAAAGGGAAAAAGGGAAACACAACTTTCCTCTGTAAGCTTTTGTGTGGAAGCCACAGTATGATAACCTTAGTAGGTGTCTTATCTTGTGACTTTTATTTTATTTTATTTTTTAAAATTGAAAATCAAGGTTTAGAAAGGTAATTTAAGAAGAAATAGTTTGATAAATATTTGATATTCAGGGTAAGTGGACCACAAACATCTTGAATATAGAATCTGAACATACACTTAGTCTAGACATAAGCACATAAACTTATGTTTAGAGGGCTCATCGGTCCATGAGTGTGTTTGGGACATTTTCCATTGACAATGATGGCTATAATGTTCTTGAACTGTGGGGCTACTTTGATTTGATATTTGACTTTTTTTTTATTTTTTAAAATAATTCTTACATACTTTAAACCCTTCTTGACTAAGTTTTGATAAAAGTAGTCCTTTTACAAAATACAATACAGGATAATTCGTTCAAAGTATGATTTTTTTTTTTTAAACATTTATTCACTTTAATTGTAATATTTTATTCCCAAGAAGATTCAAATTTGATTATTCTAAGTCAAGCCTCATTAATAAGAATAACTTATTTATGTATTTATTTTAATTAGTTTAACAACTATTATGAAAATTAGGCCTACCTCAAATGGTCAGATCTAATTACGTTTCGCGCTCCAAATTATTGATGATTCAATCAATCTTTTTTGGGTGAAATAGATGATATCTCGATCGAGGAGGAGAATGGGAAAATGCCATATGACCCAACATATATGACAAGTCGTATTATAAGTCAATTCAAGATAGATCGTTATCTCCACAATTTCGAAAAGGCATTTTTGGAACACCAATAGGCATAAAATTACAAAGGGGATATGTGCATGAGAGGTTCTAAGCCTGACTTCTTACAAAAATAAAGAACTATAACGATCTAACACAAATTGAATAATTGTTAAAAAAAAAAATTATAGTGAAGATTAGAAATCATAATTTCATAATATGTTTTATAGAAATATCAAAGAATTATTTGACAGTACTATCTAAAAAGTATTTTTCTAAAAACATTAAAAATAAAATTTAAAAAACAATAAGAGAAAATCCTCCTTAGCATCTATCACCTTTAATTTTGAATTGGGAAGGTGTTGATCCATGGTTTTGAATGGTCTCAATGGGAATCCTAATTTTGTGCAAAACCCTAATAAATGATGGTTCAAAGAGGACAAAAACAAATACCCCTCAAGCTTTCACAAATATAATTTATGAGAACCTTCTTGATGTGGACAAAAACCTTATATACTTTTTTTATCTTAATTATTATCGTCTTTTATACTAGTCAAATTAATTTAACAAATTTCTTACATATACCATGATATAACTTATTTTTACTTTGATTTGAATCATTTGATTTTACTTCTTCCTCAAAAATGCTTATCAAATGCTCATAATATATTTTGGATTCATAAATACTATATAAGGGTCTAAATTTAAACCTTATTCGAAAGAACTTAACGTAGATATGTGAGGTGAGGATTTTTTAGGTTCAACACATAATTACTTCAATTAAATGTAAAATATTTCCAGTTAAATAACTCTAATAATATAACATTTTGTAAATCTAATCATTCACATGTTTTTTCTTGAAAAAAGTAACATGTTTTTAATAAATGTTCCTTCATTATTTTATTTATGTATGTGTATTTGGAAAACAAATGGTGGTTTTTGTAAGAGAACAATGAGAGTTTTTTTTTTTTTTTTTCAAATCGATGTAAAAATTTGATAAAATATTAAATTTGTGAAATTGGATCATCACGTAGTGGGACATACAATATAAACAAAGTAGAAATTACAAGTAGATGGTTAAAGTTTTGGACATATGAAAATATAAAATTGATAGAGTGATAGTAAATGTAATTTAATATGATTAGGCCTTGATAACAAATGTCCCAAACTCAAGCAAAGGGTCACAGTCTATAGAGAATATTATGAGTCAACCAAGAAGAGAAGCCAACTATCAAGCAACAACTTCTCTCTTTTATAATATATTATGTGAACATGCCATCATATTTTATAATAATTTGTTTTCCAACATTTAAATATCATTTTGTATGATTTAAAAATATCTCCATATACATATCATAAAATAAAATGAAAAGAAATGTGTTAATTGATGGTATTTGAAAATTTTTATTTTATTTTATGAGAAATAAAAGAATAAGAAAATACACAAAAAAACAAATTCTACTTTTTTTTTTGTTCAAAAAAATATAAAAAATATTAAATTTAGAAAATAATAAAGATAACACAAAAATTATGTTCTTTGTATTTAAAAAAAATTGTTTTTAAGAATAGCTTTAAAAAATATAACATTTTTTTAAAACAATAACCAAACACGCCATTTAAAGTTTTTTTTTTTCCTAATTTTTGGAAAATGAAAATAGAGGGTAGAACTTGGGAATGAGATGAAGATGGAGTAATAAAATAAAAAAGACAAAAGGGAGAGAGGTTGGTTGGGTGGGGGTGGAGGAATCATATTGTCCTTGGACTGAATTCAAGTTCCAATATAATTAAATGAGGTGGTACGACCTTTATATTTCCTAAGCACTAATATATATATATATATATATATATATATATATATATATATACACATGAATGTGTGTATATATAATAAATAATTTATTTACTATTTTGTAATTGAATTATCTCTAAGTTGTAAATAAGTGTCGGTGCATTATTTGGAAAGTTCCACCTACATAATTCCTGCCCTATCATTTCAAAACTCACCTCCCTATTTTATTTGTCTTTTCCTTTAAAGTTTGGACAATATCATCCCCACCTTTTATTCTTGATAACTATTTTTAAAAAACATAAAGAATATCAATTAAAAAATTATCTTGGGTTTTATATTTTTTTATTTTTCAAAATAAAAAGTGGAAATCAAACATATTCTTTCCTTATTCTCCTTATTTAAAAAAAAAAAATTGTGTGTAAGTAAGTGATTGCTTTCCCTTTTGAACAACTTACTTGTTATATATATTTTTATGGTTTGTTATCCATTTATAATATAATTTCAAAATTATTTTAATATTTTTAATCTTTGTTTATAAAATTTTGATAAAAATGCATATTTTTACTATTAAACATTTTAATTACAATATAATAAATTATTTCATTAGGACTTGAACTCGAAACCCTTCTTTATGCCTAATTTTTATCTATCATATAAGTTAGAGTTAGGCATGATGGGAGACAAAAATTGAAATAAGATATATATATATATATATATATATATATATATATATATATATATATATATATATATATATATATATATATATATATATATTTATTTATTTATTTATCAAATGTAATATTATAATCATTAGTTCTGATTTTTTTTTTTTTGTAAAAATTTGTCAAGAGTCCCAAATGGAGGTTGATGGGAAATCATGGGGATGAGGAAGACTAAGGAAAAGTGAAATACATAGGGATTAGGAGAAAAAGAAGAATGCCAACCTCCAAACCTCATAAATCATAATAGATGGAGGAGAATTTGGGGGGTGTTATTCAAATTAAATAATTAAATATAAAGCAAAGCTAATGATGAGATTATAATGATAAAATGTCATTTTCTTATCAAGGCATGCAATGCAAGTAAAGAAGTAGACACAACACCTTCCATCTAATTATCATTTTCACCAAAAAAATGAAAATTTTGGTTTTAATCTCTTGAAATGATTTTTGACAATATAAAATGAATTTTCAATTTTAAAATTGTATTTTACTGCAAACTACTTTTTAGAATATTTGACTTTTTAAAAAATACTTTATTACTTTCATTAATTTCGTTTAAAAAATCATTTATTTTTGGTGTGAGTTAATCTCATCTAATCTCTCCCCCTCTCTCTCCCCCTCCTTTCTGCTCTTTGGCCTTGACTTTGGTTTGAATCATCATAAAATATTTTGTCTATTTCTTTATTTGTTATTTCTACTTATTTTAAATTAAGTTTCAGGTGTAACTAGGTCAATCGGTTTATATAGGTGTAAGGTGAATAATAATTCATCAAAAATTAAAACTGATAATTAGGAGGTGGGTAACAACTTCACTTTGTATTTCTCCTAAGAAAATAAGAAATTTCCAATTCTAAAGTTAAAACTACAGTAGACTCAAGTTAGTGTTGACCTCTCAAAATCTCCTAACTTCAAGGGACTAAAAAGAAAGAAAAAAAAAAAAAGAAAAAAGAAAATAACCAACCAACTTGATTCACTATAAAAATGGCACATGAAGATTGAAGGAGTCCACTCAAAAAAATGATGAAAAATTTTGGCATTTTTACACACTTATGGTTAGTGCCAGTATAGCCATGGGTCATGGGTCAGTCCACCCCCACCCCATGTGCCCTTCCTGAACCACCACCTCCCCCCTTTTTCCTTTTTTTTTTTTTTTTAATTTTTTTAATTTAAAAAAATCTAATTAATTAATTTATAAGTGTGACCAGAGTGAGGAGAGACAAAAGAAGGTGAAGTGGGAAAGTAAAATAATAAAATAATTAGAGATGGAAAATGAAAATGGGCGGAGAGACTTTATAGCAGCATCAGTTTGCTTAGCTATATGCAGCTGCAGTCTACATTTCTCCATTTTTGTTATTTACTCATTGCTTAATCTCTCTACCTTTTTTTAGAATTTTTTTTTTCTTCTTTTCTTGATGATTCAATACTTTTCATTTTCATCGTCATCATCATCTTCTCATTCTCAATCTCAATCTCGATCTCAATCTCCTGTTTCTTCCACCCATTCCCACATACAAAGCCATTTTCTCTCTTTCTACACTCACCATTGTTGTTGATTCTTTCAGCCCACAATGCCCACCGCCGCTACCGGCTTCTTCTGGTTCTGGTTGCTGCTGGTTGTGTTGTCTTCCGCCGGAACCCACCACCTCGCCTCCGCCCTCAGCCGCCGGATCCTCCACTGAGCCATTCTCTTCCCTTTGATTCTACCCTCCTTCCTCCCCTCCCTCTCCTCCCCAGACCCCATTTTCCGGTTCTACTCTAGCCCAGGTTCTTTTTCCCGACTGACCCTCTCTGCTGCCGCTGGGCCCTGGCTATCGCCAGCCCCACCACCCCAGCCAACTTCGCTTCATTTCCGGCCAATATCTCCTCCCTCGCTGTTCCTCAGTCCCCCAAGCCCAGCAATGCTTCCACCAAGCTTGTAGTGGCCTCCGTCGTTGCCGCAGTTCTCTTTGTTACCTCCGCCGCCGCTTTCTTTTTCTGTCGCCGGCGACGGGATGGGCGGATCTCCACCCAGGAGAAGCCATTCAGATCAGAGAGTATCAGCTCCAGAGCGACCACAGCCACTGCTGCTACAACTACCAATTTCAAACCGGCTCTGACATTCTGTATCTGCAATTATGGTGAATTCACGGGCCGTCGATGGTCCTCCACTGGATTCGCCGGAGCTCCGGCCGTTGCCGCCCCTGATTCTGGGTCCGCGAGATTATGGAAATGGGGATGTGGGCTCGGAGAGGAATGACGAGGAGGATGAGTTTTACTCTCCGAAAGGATTTGATCGGGGTCTGCCAGAGGGTTTTCTGTAGAGAATTTGGGGATAAAAGCAATGGCTCCAATTTGTACTTCTTCGAATTCGCCTTCTCCAACTCCCGTCCTTTCAATCAGCCTCTCTCCTCCAATCAGTACCAGTCCCAGCTGCAACAAGCCCACGCGCCACCATCCTATTCGGATCATAAAAAGCAAGCCCCGACTTGTTCATCGCCGGAGAGATTTGGACAGAGATACAGATGCATCATCGCCAATGTCCACTGTGGAATCATCTCCCAAGATTAGCAGTGCTTCTTCCTTGGAAGCCCGTTTCTGTCTCTCTCCACCTCCCTCTCCACCACCACCTCCTCCACCACCACCGCCACCGAAGAATGTTGAGAATCCGACGATTCCTGCCCCACCGATCTGTCGCCCGGTGCCGCTGAAGCCGCCTGCACTGACAACACCTTCAAGGCCTTTCGTATTCCAAAATCCATCAAAGGTTTCTCCAGTTGCTTTGTTGTCGAGTTCTATAACTGAGGAGACCCCGAAGCCGAAATTGAAGCCGCTGCATTGGGACAAAGTGAGAGCGAGCTCTGATCGTGAAATGGTGTGGGATCAGCTGAAATCCAGCTCCTTTAAGTGAGAATCTCAAGCCCCTTTTTCTATCTTGATATGATTGGTTTGTTGTTAGTCTTGCATTTGAATTTATTTGTAGTTCTTTCAATAAGTTCTTATTAATTGGTTACTTAGATTGGATGTTGTAAGAGGGAGATGATTGAGACATTGTTTGTAGTAATAATTTCAAACCTGATTCCAAGGAAACAAATCGAGCAAGAAGCCTCACCCAACTACAGAAAATCGGTGTTTGATCCAAGAAGTCGCAGAACATAGCAATTCTGCTAAGGGGCACCTAATGTGACCACTGAGGAAGTCTGTAGCCCTTTTAGAAGGTATACTAAGATTTTTTTCTATGGTAGACATGATCATACTACTGGTTATGTATATCATACTTGGAGGAAATTACTTACTCTGTTTTTCTGTTGTTATATGTGGAGGAAATTGCTGACTCTTTTAATAGAATAGATGTCTGTGTTTGTTGATGAAATTGTGATGTTTTTCCCATATTAGCCCTTTACCTGTTGGGTCACTTGGTTATTTGAATTCTCATCTGCAAATTGGATTCAGAATCTTTTGATGTTAGCACTGCCTTACTTCTGAGTTCTGTGTATTTGAAAGCAACCCACCTCCTAAACTTTAACACCATCATGATCTTATTTACTTGGGTTTGAACATGGCCTTACTGAAAAAATTTCCACCATGAACCATATTCATATTTCTCAGAAAGAGCAGTATTCGCTGATTTGTACCGTTTTGAGCCCCACTTTCTATCCATTACTAAGAATTTAAATACCTTTATTTCTCACTCTTTTTTCTTATTCATGAAGTTTGCATTAGACCTTTTGGTAGGACTCTGTTGATGTTCCAAACAGAAAATTAGCTTGGTTTTTATCTTTCTTTTGTCCTTCTGTTAAGTGCTCATGCACAAAGTTAAGGGAGGACCTTCTTGAATTCTGATTTGTCCTTCTTCTGTCGCCTACTTAGTTGAAGTGGATCTACATTGCAATAAATTCTTTTCATCTAGAAGTTATCACTTAGTTGTAGGCTTAGACATGTTTGGGAAGAAAGCAGTTGATTATGAATGCATGGTAGGATTGGCAATTAGAAAGAGCTGGACGAGATGCTTACGTTGAACCCAGATTATAGCCTGTCAGTGGGTTCTAGTCCACAAGGGACTTATAAGGAGTGACACTTACCTACAACTTTCCATCCTTTCAGCTTGTTTTATATGGATAATAATTCAACTAGACTTTAAATAACTCAACAAAGCTAATTCCCAAATATTTGGGTTGAGCTAAAATGTGTTTCTTTTCCATTGCTGCTATATTAAGAGTATAGCTTTCTTAGATTGTCATTTAGTCTATTATTGCTGTGAGTATAATTCTTTTTTTCATTCCCTCATAAGCCAATATCTTTTAACTAAAAAAACTACATTTTGTCATTGGATGCATTTAATATTAGTGCATCATCCAACCAACTTTGTCTCATATTGTTCATAATTAGGCTGACTTTATTGTCTTGTATATTGCTGCTGATAGCTCTCTTCTAGAATTCTTTTTCATCTTTATTTTAATTGATTGGATCCAACTTCAAACCTTAGATTCTTTTTTCTTTCTAGTATTTATTAATGAGGAAAAGTAAACCAAGATTCTTTCCTTAAAAAAACTAATCATCTTTTGCTGGGTGTTCTGTACCCATTAAGCAAAGCATTTTTTTCCTCTCCAAATAAGTTTTTTCCTTCCATTTCCTCTCTTTCCTTCTTTTCATTTTTATGATTTGTCCTCAAATAAGATGCACATAACCTGATTGTCATATTTGAAGATTGGCATGCAGCTTTAAGTCACTTTCTACTGTTTGCAGGTAATGCAGATGCACTTGGGACTGAACTCCTGAAAGTTTATTGAAGATGGCTCCAACTAAAGAGGAAGAACGGAAACTGAAGGAGTACGAAGATGATCTACCTGCGTCAAGCTTTGGGTCAGCTGAGAGATTTTGAAGGCCGTGCTTGATATACCTTTTGCATTTAAGAGGGTAGACGCACGTTTTTACATCACCAACTTTGAGTCCGAGGTTGCAATTTGAAAAAATGCTTTGAAACTCTAGGAGGTATATAGCTCATTTCATCTCTCTCTCTTCTCTCTTCTCATGCTACTCTTTCTTTGTGCTTATACTACTTTATACAGGTTTAGTTATTCCATGTCCTGATCACTGAAATTGCCTCAATAACATCACCTGGTGGACATCAGCCACAGTTCCTCTTACAACACTTTTACAATTTTTCTGAGATGACTTCTTACTATCTGGGTATGGAAACCTATGTCATAGGCTAAAGAAGAAAATGGGTCACTACCGAGGTTAGGTAATCGTGGCCTATCCGTCTGCAGTAATGCCTTCAACCTCACATGGAAATTTGAGAAACAACAAATTCCGTGGACTAGTTTTATTGTTGGAAGAAGCTGGTGCTAAATTCCATAAACTGTCTGGTTCCATGCCACATTTGTGACAATTCTTCTTTGTTATATACAGGCAGCCTGTGAAGAACTGAGGAGCAGCAGGATGTTCTTGAAGCTGCTGGAAGCTGTGCTTAAGACTGGGAACCGCATGAATGTTAGACAAAACTGGGATGCCTCTAAGCCTTCAAAGCTCATACACTTCATGTTAGTAGGATGTCAAGGGTGCTGATGGGAAAACCACACTATTGCATTTTGTTGTACAGGAAATTATAAGAGCTGAAGGTGCTCGTCTTTCTTCTACCAACAACCAAACTCCAAAGTCCACTCCCAATGAAGATGCAAAAATGTAGAAAGCTCGACTGCAAGTTGCTCTGGTCTAGCTCAGAGCTCAACAACGTGAAAAAGCCATGGATTCTGATGTGCTTAGCAGTGATGTCTCCAAGCTTTCTAGAGGAATCGGGAACATAAGGGAGGTTGTGCGATTAAACCAAGCTGTTGGGTTGGTGGAAAGAAGCCAAAAGTTTTGTGAGTCGATGACAGTTTCATGAAATGGCTGAGGAAGAGAGATTATAAGGATTCAAGCCCTGAAAGCGCTGCCTTTCTCTAGTAAAGGAGATAAATAGAGTACTTCCATGGGAACTCAGCCAAGGAAGAAGCTCATCCGTTTAGAATCTTCATGGTGGTGAGAGACTTCATATAAATTCAGATCAGGGTTTGCAAAGGAAGTTGGAAATGATCAATGAGAGAACAATAATTAGTACCGCCTATAAATTTAGTTCCAGTGAACCCAACTCTTCCTAAGCAGGTTTTCCTGATCCAGTGGAGGCATCAGTACGTTCTTCAGACGATGAAAAAGCCTGCGTCCCTAGTGCTTTTGACTTTATCATCATCCATCAGGTTGATTTTTGTATCCTTCAGCCAACACCCACAAGGAAAGCGAAGGCTTTGTGCAGGGTTGGAGCTTCTCTTTGTAATGAATGGATAGCCTGCCAGATATTTACATATATCTTTCTTGGAAAAAAATTGCACTTGTATAAATCCATGTAAAAGATTTTGAAAATTGTTTCATCCTATAGCTATAGATAAGATAATATACGGAGGAGGAGGGTTTTCTTTAGTAGAATAATAAGGCAGGCTGCAAAGCCAGATGAGCTGCATGTACTGTAAACCTGTATAAAAGCTTTCAGATTCTAAGAATGCTGATCAGTTGGTAGTTGGAAGAAGTGCAGACTTAAAAAGGAATCTGACCTTTCACTCAGCCTTGTTCTTTCAACTCCTATCTTTTTCTTTTACAATTTTTTGTTGATTGGTATGCTTTAACACCTTGACGAGCACCTTCAGCTCTTATAGGGAATTATATGAATATGAATATGGGGGGTGGGGTGGGGATGTAAATTTTGATGTTGGAGATCTACAATCATTGATTTTTGCCTAATATTCTTAGTTAGACTTGGGTAAAAGGGAGAAGGGGAAAACAGCCAGTGTCAATAACTTTGGCAGAGCTTGATGTTTCAGTAAGACAAAATATCTCAGAAGCAAAAAAGGTGTGTGTTGGAAAAATAGATATTCAAACTCATTTTTAAGTTTCATTTACAATGGACCCAACCACTATGAAGAATTTCAAGTTCACAAAGGAAACCCATGATCACATGGGTGCCTTCTAAAAGGTTAAACCAAATAAAGTCTATAGGGGAACCCCACAAGAGGCTGCAAGTCAGAAACAGGGAAAACAACTGGTATTAAATAATCCAGGCTTTATTCTCAAACAAAGAATAATTTGATGTTCATGATCATCCAAGCATTCTATATATCTCTTGAAATAGGCAAATCACTTTCTGAAGCCCCAAAAACAGAATGGGGACCTGGAGGAATTCTACTACTTTCTAGTGGTACTCTAAATTGTGTAATTAAATCTACATGACTTTGAGTCCAAGCTTACGCAGCAAAGCGGAGTACAAAGGATGACATTTGCCTAACTTTTAGCCTCAATATGAACCATGCTACAACAAACACCTTGAGAATATCTACCTTTGAAGAAACCAAACATGACTTGAAACTCAACTAGGCACATTGTGTCAGTGGCATCTCCCATCTAGCATCTGGAGATATTAATCAAGTCCAACCAATGCTTTAACTTTCCCATGGTAACAAGCTTTGTCAACATGTCTACTGCAATCTCAAAAGTATGAATCTTCTCAAGCTATAACTCACCTCAAGAGACCAACTCTCCGATCTTGTGAAATCTCACATCTATATGTTTGGTCCTTGCATGATACACCTGGTTCTTTGCCAAAAAGATGACACTCTAAGTGTCACAATACAATCGGACTCAACCGTCGAGTACCCAACCCTGACCAATCCTCAGATCATATGTTTGGTCCTTTCATGCATATAAAGCTTTGCCATATACCGACTCAAAAAGATAGGATAATGCAAACTAGGTGAGACATGGAAAAATTTTATTAATAACCTGATGAACCCAACACGAACTTGACACATTTTTTTACTTGTTTGGGTTAAGTATAATCGTGTTTGGTCAAATTTCGTGTTAACCCGCATAACTTGTTTAATAAACGGGTTATATTCGTGTCAATCTACAAGATACGAAATTGACCCAAATCGATACATTTAATTACTATGTAAATTAACATTTAAACCATATTAACTCGTTTAATATTTTATTTGCGTTAAATATTGATGCGTTAATTGTAATTCAAATAAATTTAAATGATCAAATTAATAAATGGGTTATAAATGTCGTGTCGTGTTACCAAATTACTAATTGGGTCGTGTTGAATTTGTAATTTTGACACGATTATTATTTGTGCCGTGTTCGGGTTAGCGAATACAATGTAACACTTGTTTATTATTACGATCTCAAACACGACATGTGGACACGACCGCTCTCCCCTCTACAACTACAAGGACTGTAATTACAGATTTCCAACAAATAGGTCCTCCTCGTAGAGTGAATAATAACACCGTGATAGGACCCTCATGTCATCCAAATCCCTGGCATAACTGTGATCCACATATCCCACAACTGAAGGATAACTCTATTGTCTATTGAACATGATGACATAGCCTGTAGTCCCCCTAAAGTATATGAAAATTCGCTTGACTGCATCCTAATGCGATAATCCTAGATTTGATAGAAACTTGCTTACCACACTCATAGCCTGTGCCAATTCTATTCTTTGTACATACCATAAGATACATCAAGTGTCTCATTGCACTTGCATATGGAACCTATGCACATGTCTTCCACTTCATCATCTATCTTTAGGCATCGAAAGTAGTAGACACCGAAACGATGTGCTAAAGATGTACTTATTGGTTTTACATTCTCCATGTTGAACCTTTCCAACACTTTCCCAACATAGCTACTTTGAGATAACCATAATCTCCCTAGATCCCTGTCTCCAACCAAATCCTTCATGTCAAATTCTCTACTCAACAAAGCCTTCCAACTTATCATCTCACGATACTTCGATGATGCTTTAACCGAACTGGCCGAGTGTAGGCCTGGTCGACCCGATGGTTGGTGGGCCGATGCAAAAGGTCTCGATTGTCCGGATCGAAGTGTGATCGCTGCATCGTTGGATCTACAGTTCGAACGTACACTCCTCTACAAGAACAAAGAGAAAAGGGGGGTCGGCGAGGGTCGCGGCCCGTGTCGCCCGATGCCTAAGCCGCTTTCTTTTCCGAGAGAAAGAGAGACCGCTTAGAGGGCGAAAAAAGGTATATGAGTATGCGCCTAAGAGCGCGTGCGCGGGTGATCGTTGCATGCATCTTCAATCGGCGGGATGGCCTCGTATTTATAGTTGAGACTCAACCAGTTGGATGGTAATTAGGAGTTCTTCCTATTGGATGGAATATTTCTTATTTTGGTCCATATCGGATCTGGTACTGGATATAGAAAAAGGCGGTTAACTTGGGATAATCTTCTTTCTTTATAGGAAGATGTCCAACTGGCGATGATTTATCATTATCCTTTCTTCCTTACAGGGATCCGAATAAATAAATATATCTTTCTATTTTCCGTTTAGATGAGATGTAATGGGCTTACTGGATCGTTATGGATTTTTCAGCCCGTCTCTCATTCACCAGGCCTTGATCGGACCTCTGCTTCAGGTTGACATAAGGGGGCCTGGGTTTGATATGGAGCTCCCGCCATTCCCCTAGCCTGGTGAACTGGGATAATGTAGCCATTTTTTCACTGACATCGCTTCGCTCTAAATCCTTGTATACGGGCTGGGCCGTGTGCAAGGTCGTAGCTCTTCCCCCCGTTCGTCCGCTATTCTCACGCCATTCCGCTCAAAAAAGGATGCCTAAGAGATGATTAATGGTGACTCTTCGGCTCTCGCGCTTGTTTCATATTTCCCCTCGCTTCCTCAGCCTTTCTTTCATCGACCCTCTATCTCGAAGTTTTTCTTCTGATTTTGCTCCTTTCCGCTTTATCCTTAGGTCCAAGGCCTCGCTTCGCAGGGGTGTGTGGGTCCTTTTCTCGTTGATAGGTCGAGGCCTAGGGTTTATTTGTTCGGGCCGGGATATTGCCACTTGCTTACGTCATGGGTCCAAATCGCCCCTCTTCGCTAAGGTGACGTTGATGACTCTTTCCGTTGATGCCGGTCCCAAGCAAATGCGGTGTTCCTGGCCATTGATGTTTCTGCTTGGCCTCAACCCGCTCCCGAGGCGCCCCCATCCATAAGGGTAAAAGGAAATTGAACTCCGAACAAATACCCTGGGCGGGTCGATTTCACGTCGCCCCTTCGCATGCCGTGAATGCGGGACTCCAGCAGTCAGGGTCCTTATACGGGTCCATTTTACCGATCGCTATCGACCTCCCGGGGTGTCCGAATATGGGTCCCATGTTCGACTTTATACAAATTCCGTGCCCGATGGTCTCATTTCTTTGAAGTCGCCTTGACAATGGCTCGCTTTCCACTCGCATCCTTTCATGAAAGGGGTTCAGAACATTTCAACATTCACCCTTCCCAACCGGCTCCCAATGGCCAGCATTGGGCCGTCTGGGTCTTTCTTTAGGATAGAGGGTTCATTCCAGCATAGCTCGCTCCTTAATCTTTTCATTCCAATAGCTACTCCCGAGGGCTTTATTTTCTCTCCAAACGCCTCGAGACCCCCGTAATCTCTCTCGACCTACCTTCTTCACATAGGCCATGGAAGGGATGATTTCTTCGTGGGCGGTCGCTCTCGGAGTACAATCTTTCTCTGGATGTGGATGATAATTTAGGAGTTCCTACAACCCGATACCCCGATAATCTTCGTGAGTATTTGCTGGTTTTTAGCGTGGCTCATCTCTCAAGGTGGTCGAACGCTTCGGCTTTACTCTTTCCTCGTGTTTCTCAGGTGCTCGTTTCGATCTTAGCTAAGAAGACAACGTCATAGCTCTGGCGTTGGTGGAATGTCTGGCTCGCCCTTATGCAGAGTTGATAAAGTCTGGCATTCCTGGTCCATCTAGGTCGATGTCCATACGATCCTTCGCTGGTGTCCTCGCCCTTCCACCTGGGGGTTTTTCCCCTTTGACCTATCGGGCCGCCAGCGCCTCCCACTCTGGGAAATTTTAGTTCATTTAGGGGCGTCGTCTTATCCCGCAGCCAAGTGAAAAGGAAAAAATCACAAATCCCGAGCTGGACGCAGCCATGGCCAAAGTTCAAATCGGACGCTCCGACTTCACCTGTCCAAGGGCTGGAGCGGGCGTTGTCGCCATTGGCAGGTGCTTTGCCGATTTTACGCCCTACGCCCTCTTTCAAGCCTGTTTTGGAGGCGGAGAATTTCTTTCAGGAGGGCTCGCGGCAGTTAAGCATGATCATGAATTCAGATTTGACTCATCAAGATCTTAGCATTTCTCAGAGGTGCTGAACGGAAGAGAATGAGCTGACAGTGTCTAGATCCCTGTTTCACACCGGAACCCATGCACACTGAGCAGGTGATTCGGCTCTGAGGTCGATTCCCAACACAGAGTTTCAGCTTGATCCCCAGAGGTCAGTGAACCCACTCACATCATTCGCTTCATTCAGATTGACCTTTGAGTCTGATGCAGGTTGCCACCATTCGCTGGTCCGGTCAAAAGGCCAAATTAAATGAGAAGCGACGCAAAGATTGCTCGCATTTATAAGGCGAGGTCAGCACATCACGAAGCAGAGCCGCAGAGAGCTGCGGCAATGGCTTGACCGAAGATGGAGCGACTTAAGTCCGACTAAGCACACTTTCGCCGGCCGTTTCTAGCCGAGTAGAGAAGATGAGGTTCATTAGCTTACTTTGGCCGGCGAAGCTTCACAGGTTCTGTGAGTCTCCGGAAGTCGCTGTGGCACTTGGCCAGGTCGGAGGGACTGTGATGTCCAAATGCTGAGCTTCAACTGGTTAGGGATGAGCTTGTCACCTCCCGGGGCGAATCACGAGATCTTCAAATGGAACTACGTGCGGTCAACGTCGCTGACCGAGCAGGGAAACACAACTCGGCGGTCTGCCGCGGAGCTTCCCACAGGGAAGCCGCAGGGAGACCGCCGTCGCAGTCTCTTCTCGAGGTCGCGACCTCGCGCCTGAATCTGCCTAAATGAGGAATGCCGTTGGATTGGGCGTGGCCGACTTCACCGCAGGTCAGCATGGCTCACTGCAGGGATGAGGTTATTAGGCAACCGGCGGGATCGTCTGCTCGGGCTTCGGGCGCCCGCTCAAAGGAAAGCGGTTCTCGCGTATCCCAACCTAGATCTCAACTTTGATCTTCCTAGTGACGAGGAGGCAGAGGAATCTACCTCTGCATATTATTCCCAAGGGCCCGGCACTCCTGTTGAAACTCATTCTCATTCCTCGTCATCCCTTCCTCCTGGCGCGTGACTTTGGGGACGATCTCGACCCTTTATCTCCCTTAACTCTTCTTCTCTCTCTCTTTTTTTTTTTAATTTTTTTTTTATTTTTTTATTTTTTTTATTTTATATATTTACTCATTTTCTGGGGCCTGGGATTCATGTAGCTCTCTTTTCGATAAATACATATTTTGTTATAATTCACATTCTTGTTGGGATACATATGGTTTATTCCCAAAACCGATGATTCATGAGGACTCGAAAGCAATTGGGCCTTACTTTCCTTAGGGTTTCAGATGCCATTTCCGCCGAATCCAAGGAAAACCTGGCCAAAGGGATTAACCTAACTCGTTCACGTGGACCGCGTGATAGCCTGGCCAATATAGTGAGTGGTGGTGCCTCGCTAAGTGAAGTAAATGGCGAGCCTGCCAATATAGGTGGCCGAATCCGGCCCCATGTGAATTGGCGTGGCGAGCCGGTAAAACGCTTTTTAGTTGAATAGAGCTCGTCCACGCTGGTCATGAGAAGAGCTCAGCCGAATGAATAGTAGATTAGAGCTCGTCCCTCACGACCGATGTGAGGAGCCTGGCCAAAGTAAATTCTCCGTGAAGTAGTCAAGTCTGTTCTTGACTCGATAGGAAGAGCCTGTGGCAAATTGTAAGGCCGCCCATGTCGACCGATAGGAAGAGCTCGCCGTATCGAATAGTAGATTAGAGTTCGGTCCATGCCGGCTGATAGGGAAGAGCCTCACAAGCAAATTGTGGCAGGAGCTCGTCCCAGCGCCGAGAGCTCGTCGTAATGAATAGTAGATTAGGAGCTCATTCTACGCCAGCCGGGAGCAGAAGAGCTCACGTTGTAAATTAGAAGTAGGAGCCCTCGTCCACGCCGAATCGATGTGGGAAGAGCCTGGCCGAATGAATTGCAAGTAGGGAGCCTGGCCCATGTCGACCGAATAGAAGAGCTCGCCGTAATGAATCGGAAGTAGAGCTCGCCCTTACGCCGACCGGCGAAGAGCTCTGGTCGTGAATGAATAGCATTAGAGCTTCAGCCCATGCCGAGAGCTCAAGCCGCTGTAAATTGTGAAGTAGGAGCTCGTCCATGCTGACTGATAGGAAAAGCTCGTCAGAATGAATAGTAGATTAGATTCTTCGTCTGGAGCGCCGAGAGCTCAAGAAGTGTAAATCGCGGGCGTAGGAGTCATCTACGCCGGGACCGACAGAAGAGCTCGCTGTAATGAATTGTGAAGTAGGAGCTCGTCCATGCTGACTGATAGGAAGAGCTCGTCATAATGAATAGTAGATTAGAGCTGGCCCGATGTCGGTGAGCTCACAAGGTAAAGTTCGTAAAGTAGAGTTTCGCCCATGCCGACCGACAGAAGAGCCTGGGCCGCTGTAAATCGCGGAAGTAGGAGCTCATCCAGCGACCGACAGGGAAGAGCTCGTCGCGGTGAATTGTAAGGAGCCTGGTCCATGCCGACCGGAGCAGGCAGCTCACACGTGGAAAGAACTGCCTCCCGGGCGCTCGGGGCCTCGTGGCTAAAGCCGAATGGTGATGTAAACAGCCGGTCCGACTCGAGGCACAAGGGCTCCGGTGTAGTGAGGAGCTCTTCAAATTGAGCGCCGTGGCTCGGCTACGCTCGTGGGCCTTGGTGGCGTTCCAGCCGAAATGGGCTGGTCTCGACTCATTTAGCAACGTGGGTCTCAGACAGTAGACGACCCCGCGAGTGAGCAACGCGCCTGCCACACGGGCCTGGTGGCGTCCAAACGAAATGGGTCAGGGTCTCGACTACTAGGCGGCGTGGGCCTGTACACACATTGAGGGATGCCTCGCGCAGTGAGCAAACCCAGGGCTCATGGCGCAGCGTTCTGGCATGCTCCACCGGGAAATGGGTCGGGTCCGACTTCCATCGAGCGGCGTGGCCCCGTATCGAGCAGTGATCGCACCTGCTAGAAGGAGCAACTGGGCTAATGGCGCAGCTGGCCTTGTATGCCTGGGCCTAAATGGGTCGGGTCCGACCTACATTTAGGCGGCGTGGTCTTCGTATTGAGTAGACGACCGCTAGAGTGAGCGATTTCCGCCCCACACAAGAAGGGTTTTGTATGCTCCAAACAAATCAATGGATCGACTATTTAGGGGTAGCGGCTTCGAATCGTATCGTGTGATGAAACGCCACATGCAGACGCTTCGTGTGACTTTCTTTGTTTCGAAACTTCGCGGAGAACTCCGTCATGGAGAGGAAAACGCCTCGTGTGAATTCCCGCTGAAAAGGTGCGAACCGCCACACATCAGGAATTTGGAACTGCAGAGCTTCCGGCGCTTGGCCCCGCTTTATAAATAGTTGCTCCGTTGTCCCCGTGATTATACCCTTTCGAGATTCTTCTTTATAATATGGATGGAGTTCGGCATGTGATGCATGCCTGAAGCCTGGGTCAGTTTTCGCGGGTCCCTTCGACGCCATCAACTGGATCTTCGTTTGTGGGAGTTGTGTTTTCCCTAGTCTCCTGCTTATGAGAGTCAGTGTTATTCCTAGCTTTTGGCTAGGAGTGCGCCTGAGGGGGCTAAGGTAACTCATACGCTTCTTTCCCCAGTTTTTCGCTTTATCTTCTTCCTCCTCCTTTCTACCCTCTCCTCTTTCTTTTTCTTCTTTTTCCACAAATTTTCTCGATCCGGCTTCTTTTTTTTTTTTTTTTTTTTTTCTCTTCATCTTCCGCTTCCACATTTCCTCTTCCCGCCCTTTTTTTTGGATACTCGTCAGGCCGTATGCTATTCAAGATGTGTGATGATGATCGGTCAGAATCCAATCAGACCGATTGTAAACTAATTGTAATATGATTATAAGTTGACTGTAATAAAGAGAGCCTTTTCCTTTATGAATTTTTCCTATCATGCTCCTCTTTATCATGATATTTGAACTCGTATGAGATGTTTACTCGTGGATTAACAAATGTCTGTCCCATATGCACTAATTAACATGACCCTAACGCTATCGGGTAAAACGTTTGAGATGTTCCGCATTCACGATGCTTCCAAGATTTTTCCCTCTTCCGTTTGAGTTCGTAATTTGCCCGAACCCATCACCCAAGCTGGCGATGTAGGGATCTTCCCCAGCTTGGGGCCCAGCCTTCCATGCGCCGGGATTTTTTCCTGCCTGCTAGAGCTCTTCCACATCTTCAAGTCGTACCCTGATGTAGCTTCGGGGCCCCAAATCTTTGATTGTAATATCTTACAAGCTTCCCTTGATATTCCTCTGAATGCCTTGGAACCACCCGCTCACCCAGAGTTCTAAGTTCGTACTGCAGGCTGGCCTCATCGTCTGTGCCCTCCGATGCTAACCCAACCCTGGGATTTTATCTCACTTCTGGCAGGGCGATCGTCTCTACTGCCAAAAGTGCCAAGGTAAAGGGGGGTTTCCCTAGTAGTCATTTTGGGTTGGTTCTGAGAGGGCCCATAAGACTCGTAGCAGATTTCTCAATCCACTTCTTTATGGTCTTCCAACTTGGTCTTCAAAGCGCTTTAAGTGGGTCCCGATGCTTTTAATTCCTACTGTCCGTTCGACCGCGGGCATACTGTGGATGAGTAATAATTTTTAATTCCCAAGTCGGCGCAAAAGTCTCTAAATTTGTTGTCGAACTGCTTCCCCATTGTCTCACATCAGGCTCTTAAGATTCCAAACCCGCAAATGATAAACACACACAAAATTACGTATCTTTTGCCTGATCAGTTAAAGGTTTATTTCACCATTTTGGTGGCGTAATCTGCCACGATGATTGCGAATTTACACCGCCCTTTCCACTGGCAAATGGGTCCAATATGTCTAAAACCCCATTGCTGGAATGGCCAAGGCTTGTGGATCGACGCGTTTCGCCTGAGATGGGAGGCGTGAGATCTCGCAGCCCTCAACGCATCTCGATTTTTCGACTAAACTGGGCTTAAGGCCCTGAGGGGTTGGCCAAGAGTATCCCCGTCTCAAGACCTTCCCATAATGCCCAGCTCCCGTATGATCTCCCGTGATATGCCCTCGCAGCTCTAGCACGCACTCCAAAGCAGGTCTCTCCTCGATGCGCATTTCAGAAAGGTGTGAAGAATCTCGCTTGTAAAGGCTTCCTTAGGTTGGTGAAACCGAAGATCTCACTCCTTATCTACCGCTTCTTTCGGGCTACGATCCTGTAGGGTCCCGGCTTATTAATATAATCCCAAATAGGGTCCATCCCCACTGCTCATCCTATCAGCGATCATCATGCTATAAGGCCTATAAGGTTCATATATCTGGCTGGTGTGTCGGTTACGTCGAGGTCTCCCGGTAGCTATGGCTGCCAGTTTGCCAAGGCGTCGGCTCCTGGGAATCTTCGCCTCTAGGCGATGTGTGCTGGCATGAACCGCCACTTTGATAAGTCAACCTCTCGAGATACAGATCATTCTCTCGCCAGCCTCATGTGTCTTCTATCCGCCTAACCACCGGGGCTTGAGAACACCAGACCTCTGAATCGATCAACCTCTAACGAATGAGCAAGGTTGAGGCTCTGATACGACGCCTCATGGCTCCGGGCTTCATTGTCAGACGCCTGAATCCAAACCCAGAGAGCGTATTCAATGTCTATTCCTTCCTCGGGAGAGGTTGGGGGATAGACCTCGCCCACTCCTCACGCTCGAGGCTCCATCTACAAAGAGCTTCCAAGTAGAAAGGTCGGCTGCTGCTTGGGTACCCGCGTCGGATTCTGTCGATGCAAATTCCATGACAAAGTCTACTAAGACTTGTCCCTTTATGGCGGTTTTCGGCTTGTATCTGATGTCAAACTCGCTCAGTTCGATAGCCCATTTCATTAGTCTGCCTGAGGTCTCTGGTTTGTGCAAAGACTTGAGCCATTGCATCATTGGGACTTTGGTGTATGAGCTTGGAAATACATGAGCTTCTGAGCGCAATTACTAGGCCAAAATTAATTTTTTCCCATTTTCTAGTATCTTCCTCCGGTCCTCTTAGTGGCTCTACTGGGCAGTGAGTAAACCCTGTCAACCGCTTTATCTCCTCGATGAGGACACGGGGCTGAAAAGTTCCGACACTGGCACAGGTGAGGAGTCTCTGAGTCAGGCTCACTAGGATGGAGTGGCTCTGCACACTGCCCCTCCCTCCCTCCTCCTCCTCCTCCCTCCTCCTCCCTCCCGGCACTGAGAGCCCTTCCCCACTCTGTTATCCACGAGCGTTTCCACCCAATATCGGCAGATCAGCCCACCGTTCTTGATACCAAACACGCCTTACAAACACCCAGTCACTGGGCGCGGTACTTCTTTACTCCCTACGGTGACGCATGTCGAGTAATGCCTTTATTTTGTCCCATTTGCTTCGATTCCCGTGACGTGACTCAGCGGGGCTCCCGTAATTCTTTCCGGCTGACACGCCAAGGCGCATTTGGTCGGTTCAAATTTCATTATAGTTTTTAAACTAGAACGCCTTAGAGATGAGCGACGGTACCCGCTAGAAGAGGACTTAACCAAAGATGTCGTCTATGTATACTCCATAGCCAAGTTTATCCGCTTGAACATCCGATGATTAGTCTTGTAGGTTTCGCTCCCGCATTCTCGAGCCCAAATGCATCACTTGATAAACAATAGGTCCCTGCGGCTGCGGATTTAACGAGGTCTTTCGGCCCGTGTCCATGCCGATCCGGGTCAGACCTGCAGAAGTGCATCCATGAAACTATGAAAGTTCATGACCATCGTAGCATCCACAATGAGACTCCATTCCCAGAAAGGAAACTATCCTTGACAAGCTGCTTGTTTATGCTCGCTGAAGTCGATACGTAGTCGCCATTTGCCGCTTGCTTTTTTAATTTAGCACGGTCGCTCACAACCACTGGGTATTCTACTTCCCGATCGCTTCTCGCAGAGTTTTCAACCTTCATTGATGGCTTGCCTTTCTGGTGCGAAGCTCCTGCGCTTCTGCTTGATTGGTTTGAAGGATGGGTTGGTGTGTTCACCGGCGTGATTACCGCAGGTCAATTTCCTCCCATATCCGACCGTCCCATGCGAAACGCCCTTGTTCTCGCTTGAAACCCGCCCCAGGAGACGCTTGAGATTTCCTGTTAATTTAGAGCCGATGTAGGCGAGATGGTCCGGGTCGTCATCCAGGGAACTCGGTCTTAAGTTCCTGGTTGTTCGGTCCTGAGCACCCTGGCCGCGTATGTCAAGCTCATCCATATTAACGTTTGTCGACCGCTCTCTGCTCGACTTAAGTCGTAGCACTCACACCCGCCGACCTTTCCTCGAACCATCCCTATTCCGCGGAATGGTTGGGAATTTGATAACTGGGGATGATACGCTGAGGGATGGCTTTATTATGCTTGAGAGATGGCCTCCCAATAACATGTTATGTCAATGTAAGTATCCACAATGAGAAATCTCAAATACGTCATCGTCGCGCTTGGAGGTTCTCCTAAAGTGAGTACCAGCTTGAATTGAGCTCGTGAGGCAACACCTTTCCCGTAAAATCCCTCGCGAGATGTTGGATGTGCTCAAGCTTCTTTCTCTCCCACGCCCATTCCCTGGCTGGGGAAGGTCGAGGTAAAATGATGTCTGGCCGAACTTCCGTTGTCGACAAACCTCATGAACCGTTGTGTTGGCTACGATCAACCACTAATGGGTCGCCATGGTGTCATATCCCTCCAGTCCGAGTCGAGAATGTGATGGTTGCGGCTCCAGTCGGTGTAGTTTTAGGACACCGCTTTGTATTTCCCATCTCTCGACGACTGATGCCGCAGCGAGCTTTCCGAGCCGAACTAGATTCTCCTCCCCCTGCGAATCCTCCTGAGATTACGTGGATTTCTCCAAGGGGTCAGCTGTGTCGAGTCGCCGCTTGTCGAGGCGGTGGCCGCCGAGTCGGGGCCTGGCCCCATTCCGGGCTTGACTCGGGCCCGATTCGCTT
Source organism: Tetrastigma voinierianum (assembly GCA_016808115.1). Taxonomy (NCBI): domain Eukaryota; kingdom Viridiplantae; phylum Streptophyta; class Magnoliopsida; order Vitales; family Vitaceae; genus Tetrastigma; species Tetrastigma voinierianum. Next base: position 160,629 of record JAEQBH010007992.1, on the reverse strand, counting down.
GATTCGGGATATGAAGCGCCAGGTATCCTCGTTGTATTAGGTACTCTATTTCTCTCCTTAGTTGTATACAGTTGTTGGTGCGATGCCCATAGTCCCTATGAAACTCGCAATACTTAGTGTTGTCTCTAGCGGCGGGATCCGATTTCATCTGAGTTGGCCACCTCAAGAACTGCTTGTTCCGTACTTCATGTAAGATTTGTGATACTGAGGCTGTTAGTGGGGTGAAGCGCTGCGGTGAGTAGCGTCGTCGTCTTTCTGATTGTGGTGGGCCCACGGCCCTTAGGATTTCTCGCCTTGAGATCGCTCCCGATCTTTCTCGAGACTTCTCCGTCGTTTTGTTCCTAGGCCTCTCTCGCTTGTCCTGTACTTTTTCCTTTATGGGTGGACGAAGCCTCTCCTCTTGATATGCGGGCTTCGCCGCTATGTACTTCTCGTTTACGAGTACTTCGCCATACTGTTCGAGGATTTTGAGATGGAAAACATTAGGTCTTTTCGATCGCACTCCCGTACTCGATGAACGCAAAGGATGGCGACCTCATCTGCGCGCATCTATCTTCAAGGATCTCTGTGATCAACCTTGCACGGCGACTCAGGCTTTCCTGCGAGCCTTGTTTGACGGTCAACAGATGGTAGCTCGTCTGTACGTCCTAGCTCCGATGAAGTGGGAGACGAAAGCGATGGATAACTCTCGGAACGAAGAAATTGATGAAGGAGGATTCGATAAACTGTGCTAAGGCCGCCTTAACGTGGTAGCGAAAGCCCCCGCAAAGACACGTGGTCTTGATACCCATGCAACTCCATCCGGTTCTCGTGGCGTTATGATGGTCGATGGGGGTCTTTGGCTCCGTCAAAGACTTCCACTTCATAGATCAATTTTGGCCGGGAGCGGGTAACTAATATTTGATCGTGAAGGGTGATTCAGCTTTGTTTGCACTCAATGTTCCACAGTATCCGGGTACGCCCTTAACTACTTCTTCATACGCCCGACTTCCCACGCGACTCCTAAACCTCTGGCTCCCATGATTGCCTTTCCGCTAAGGCTGGATGAGGAGGTTCTTCGCCCCGTACCCCTCGCCTTCCAGTGGGATGGCTTCTCCGAGGGGGCTAATCGCGCCGTGGCCCCCGGGCTTGATCGATTCTCGCTTCTCGTCGACATCTCGAGTTGCTGCGATCGTTTGTCTTCTCGGGAATGTCACACTTTCCCGGGCTTGTCGAGGCTCCTCGATGTTGCATCTGCCCGTCAATTGTTCCACTCTCTATCAGCGCTGATTGGCTCAGGCGAGGGCTTCACTTCGCTCGTGCCGCCTCGCCATCTCCACCGCCCCGAAATGGCTGTCCGCATTCCTTGTGGATTCTCGATCCTGGTGGATTGGCGCGCATTTCGCTGTGTTCCGGAAGTCGATACGTTATCAGAATCGAAATCGCTTATATTTGTGAACCGCTGCTCTACGCATTTGCGCTTAATCGATGATGCTTTTTTTTAACGGAATCGGTCGAGCGTGGGGGTCACTGGCCGACCCGATGGTTGGTGGGCCGATGCGGTGTGTCTCTGATTGTCCGCCTTCGAGGCAGATAGCGATAATCGTTGATCTACAGCCCGAACGGCACTCCCGCAAGAACAAAGTGAGGGCGGGGCCGGCGAGGGCCGTGCCTGTGGTCGCCTCCGATGCCTAAGCCGCTTTCTCTCGAGAGAGTGACCGCTTGCAGGGCGAGTGTGCTGCATGCGAGTATGCGCCTATGAGGCGTGAATGTTGGCGCACCTTTCACCGATGGGATGGCCTCAGATTATAGCTGAGACTCAACCGCTTGGATGGTAATTGTGGAGTTCTTTCCTATTGGACGGAATATTTCTTATTTCGTCCATATCTGATCCTAGCATCGATATAGAAAAGGCTAAGTAACTGGATAATCTTCTTTCTTATAGGAAGATGTCCAACTGGCGATGATTTATCATTATCCTTTCTTTCCCCTTATGGTGGATCCGGAATAAATAAAATATATTCCTTCATTTTCCTCGTTTAGACGAGATGCACGGCTTATCGGACGGTTGGTGGATTTTCGTACTGCCTCGATTCACCGTGGCCTTGGTGGATCGGACCTCTACTTCAGGTTGACATAAGGGGGGCCTGGGTTTGATATGGAGCCTGCCATTCCCCCTGGGCCTAGGGAATTGGATATTGGGCCCATTTTTCGCCCATATCATACTTTTTGTAGTAATCAACATATCATCCACATGTCAGAAAATGATGAATGATAAAGGAAAACGTGGTGTAAAATTGTACGCCTATGCGCAAGTGCACGCGTCACTCTGAGTAATACAGCAAAATACCAATGGTACTGACACGATCCACTGTGGGATAGGTGTGTTGAATACAAAGATCGGCTTTTTAAATATTATCTGGATATACGTAATGTGTGAAAGGGTACTAGTGTCTGAATGTAAACTAAACTACTGATTTGAACGAATTACTATTTAATGGAGACTAGGTTGCGTCTCCTCGCTTACTTTCGGCGGATTATTTCTTAAAGATGATATTATTCATTTAATTTATGATTTATTAATGGTAAAGGTGATCTTGCTTACGTGATACCCTCTCTCAGGTGTATTCATTTATCTCTTCACTAGTAGAGCTGAGTGTGTATCTCTACCCCAACTCTAGATTCGAAATGCTTAAATGTTCTAACCTTAATTGTTACATCTGTGGATCTGAATATTCTATTTATCGAATCAACCAAAAAGGTCAGTTTACTCATGTCCCTAGTATCCTCATCTCTCGGTCTCGTATCTCTAGTATGACTAAGCGCTAATGTCACTAAACATCACCATGTAATTGATCCACGATGTAAAGGGGGAGCAGATAATGAATCATAAATCAATGAATAATATAAATCAATAAATGAATCCATTCAAACGCGATAGGTTCAACAAGACCCTAGGTATAGATCTGTAACATCATGAATAAGAAAATTAATATGTGATATAAAACACGGGTCGTATTATCCAAAACAAAGAAAATACAAATCACGGCTCTTCCTCAAGATCGGCGTCACCGCCGCTTCCGATTTCCGCTACCGGTTTGTCAATGATTCCCCGATACCTTAAATTTTGCACCCTCATTTGTTTAATGATGAGAAGATGTGACCAAGATCGACCGGCCATACGCCGCTTGTCGACTTTTGTATTGGCTGAATCTAACGTCGCTGACATATCAGACGCCACGACGGGGATGCCGCACGTGGGACGCTTCGCATCGCCCATCCATCCTTATGCATTGCTTCCTTCTGCTCCAAAATTGCTTCCCACAACTGTCCTTTCCGCACCAGTTGCACTTGCACACTCACCAACTATACTAATCAGATATTGAGCTATAAAAATATGTATTTAAATGTAAAATAATGCTAAACATAAGATGCATCGCTGGTATAACCTCGAAAGTGTTTTGCCACTCATCAATGAACCATCATCTAGGCTCTTCACATAAATCTAACAATCATACTACATCTGTAGTCAATTTGAATCATGTAGGGGGTTAAATCTCTTACACCATTGCCTTAGGGAATGATTCAACCCATAAGAGATTTCTTCAATTTGTAAACCAAATGTTTCTATCCAAGTTGAGTGAACCCTTCTGGCTGCACCATGTAGTCCGTCTCCTCTTATTCACCATGAAGGAAGACCGTCTTTACATTCATTTGCTCCAACTCCAAATCAAAATGCGCTACTAGACTTAACACTATCCTGATAGTGGTATGTTTGACCACAGGGGAACACATCTCATCATAGTCAACCCCTTGCTTCTACAAGTAACCCTTTGCTACTAGGTGAGCCTTAAACTTCTCACCATCCTTTTCTGATAACGCTTCTTTCTTCTTGTACACTCACTTGCAACCTATAGCCCTCTTCCTTTTAGGAAGTTCCATTAACTCCCATCTTTGGTTCTTATGTAGAGATTACATCTCCTCCTCCATAGTACCAATCCATTTACCTTTCTCTTAGTTGTGTATTGCCTCTTGGAAGGTAGTAGGATCCCCATTACTAGTAATTAGTTCATAAGAAACAAATCCTCAAGATCATCCTTGATAGGTGGCTTGATAGTGCGCTTGTGTTTGCCTCCTCAGGTAAATACCATACAAGTCACGATCTTCTAGACTGGATCTCCCTACATTATGAGTACCATCTTTTGTATCATGAGTCTCTAGCTCCACATGTACCATAAGCTTAGCACTATTACAATTTTCTTGAGCATGATTCTCTTCTTTCTGAGTATTTTACAACATGGTTTTCTCATCAAAAACCACATCTTTCCTTATCACCACTTTGTTTGCCTCCAATCCACATCCAGTCTTATCTTTCTTCAGAGATCCAGAAACAGATACCAGACTGTGCCTGATCTCTCATCTCCAACAATGTGTGCATATGCTGGACATTAGAACAGTCTCAACCTTGATTGGTCTACCGCATTACCTGTCCATACCTCCTTTGTTACTTTCTCATCTAATGCTACCCTTAGTGACTCGTTGATCAACTAGCATGCCATACTCATTGCCTCTGCTAAGAACTTCTTTTATAGCCATGCATTCATATGAGAGCGTCAAAGCTTTTTCACTTTAGACTATTCAAATTTCTTCGGCTTACACTATATGTTGTGGAGTCCTTCGAACTGTGAGGTGTGTCTTAATCCCATGTTGCTTAGAGAACTCTGTGAATCTTGAGTTTGTGTACTTTGTACCATTATTTGACCTGAGGCATTTGATCTTCCTCCCTATATGGTTTTCCACTTTAGTTTTCCATAACTTAAACTTGATAAACGTTTCTGACTTGTGCTGCATGAAGTACACCTAAACTTTTCGTTAGTAGTCATCAATAAAACTCACAAAATATACATTGCCTCCTCTAAAAGATGAAAAAGTTCATACTAGTCCCCAAACGTCTAGATGAACATAATCAAGAATACCCTCTATCTTCAGGCGTGGGTTGTCTTTGAACTCCGCACCTTTGCCCCCGTTTTCTAAGAACACAATACTTTTAGAAATCAAGCTTGTATTTTTTGGCACCCTTCAATAGCTTTATGCTTATGAAGTTCCATCATCCCACGCTCACCCATATGTCCTAACCGCATATACTACAAGACTACTGTACTATCTAACTCAAACTCAACTGTTGTAGGTCCACCTACAATTGTGGTACCCATCACGACGTTGATGTCTAGCAAAGTTTAACTTGTCTTCATCATCCAACGTCGCAACGTCACTTGGAGCTGCTCACCAAATTTTTAGAAATAAAAATTAAAATGACCTATTCTAAATATGGGGGGAGACGACGTACGGACGCGAACAAGAGAAAAGGTGAAGGTTCGAACCCGAACAAAAGTTTCTTGCTTTACTTTTTTGTTCTTCTTATTTTAATCAGATGGATTCTACAAACATGATGTATTCCTTTTCTATTATGAACTAAACTATTAGGCTGGTAGTTTTGATGTATCCTTTAAATTTCTGAGCAATGGATTAGTACTAATTTATATATTCATTTTATTTCGTAATTATTGAATGTCTTATCTCTACATGAAATTCATACTTTGTAATTTGATCAATAGAGGTATGCTCATGCTAGGTTTTGAGACGGTGACTATGTCTTAGACACAAATAAGATATCGTGATAATCCAATCGAAAAGAGAGGATACTCATTATATTCATACGTGGTAAAAAGGGTTTTCCATCAATGCATTCGATAGTCTTAGGGTTTGAGACAGAGATGCAATACAACCCGCTATTAGGATAGGTGCTCAATGCTCAAGAGAGATTGATGCATAGAAAAGATCAACTCGCCATTAATAAATGTGAGTGATATAACTGAATTACAGTTTTCTAAATATCCATCATTCGAAATTTGGTGAAGTCAAAATCCTACATATTTAATTAATTGGAAGGAATACACCTTAGTAGTATTTAGTAAATTACTTAAAGAGTCTATAGCCTTAATTTGATAGATCTAAATAATATTAGAGTAAATTGGTTCAATAGTTGATACCCCAAACTCCTTATGGGACGACCTTGACTTATCACTATCATTTAAACTCGACGCCACTTGCAAGGAAATGTGGATTTATATATATAAGTAACACAAGCAGTTAGTGGCCCGTCACTATACCTAATCATCACCCTACGAGGAACCTCTCTTGGGGCAACAAGGATCAAAGTCAAAGTATAGAATCAGTATCCAATATACCATTAAACACCTCAAGTCTAAGGATACTTGCACCATTGCTATGATGAGACTATCAATAATATTTGAATATATAATCCATATGATTGTCTCATAGCGGGTCTTCGATGAACTTAGCTACTCTTAGCAAGAATCCACATGTCTACTCTAATCATCACGATGATCACAGTTTATGAGACCAACTGCTTGATCAAATCAAGGAGTATAATGATGTAAGTTTGTCCGATCAACAATGTCCGGGCCTTACGATCCTATGACTAGGAATAGTTTAGATATTACATAATTACATATAATAGGAATCTCATTATCATGATCACCATCATGATTTCCTTTATGGTATGTAATGTATCAAGGACTTCATTAATTTGATTTAAGATCGCTATTAATTCATATATTAAATGAACATCAAAGAAATGAAGATGTGTTTACTATAAATGAATATAAAGACATACAATAAAAAGGTGATTGATTGCCTTAGAGCACTTCTCTAATAGTTCAAACAAAGTAGACCACCATTAGCACAAAAAGCTTGAAATTGGGAAATGGGGAATATGTCTCCGTAATGGCAATAAGACTAGTGGAGTTATGTTTTTAAAACTTTAGGTTTATTAGATTGTTTATTTGTTCTAGATTTTACAAGGAATTGGATTTATGTTAGTTGTTTAGTTGAACATGGTTTAATAGTGTAGTTTAATTCCTCGGTTTTGATAAAGAGTAATAATACTTTTATTCTCTTCATATTATTGATGAATGATCTGTATTCTTTTAATTCTTTGGCCCTTAGTATTACTTGCCAGTTGAATATACCCTGAAGGATGAGCAACTCACTTTATCTAAGAAGAGGAAAGTCTCAAATATAACCTATTTGTGGCACTTGCGATTGGGTCATATTAATCCGGATAGAATTCATGGTTTAGTTAAAAGTGGAATTTTCAATTCCTTGATCTTTGAACCTATACTAGTATGTGAATCATGTTTGGAAGGTAAAATGACAAAGAGGCTCCTCACGGCTAAAGGAAATTGTGCAACTAAGTAGTTAGGATTAGTACACACTGATGTGTGTGGACCAATAAACATTCAAGCCAGAGGCGGGTATACATTTTTCATCACCTTCATCGATGATTACTTAGGATATGGATATGCTTTACCTGAATGTTGAAGTAAGTCCTAAGCTTTCAAAAGTTTGAGAATATAAGGCTGAGGCAAAAGTAGTCAAGGCCCATCAATCAACTTCGGTCTGACTGAGGCGGTGAATACCTATCTGGAGATTTGAACTTTTACTAAAGAGAGGATAATTTCTCAATTATCATTTCTTAGAAATGCCCCAGCAAAATGGAGTCTTTGAAAGGAGAGACAAAAACCCTTTTTTAGATATGGTGAGGTTGATGCTCAGTTACTCATCATCGTTATAAGGATATGCCTTACAAACAACTATTTACACACTAAGCTTGGTTCCATCTAAATTTGTTTCAAAGACACCCATGTAGTTATGGGAAAGTATAAACTCGCTTTGTAACTAAATTCAGATTCAGAATTAGCACATGTCTTTGAAAGTAATAAGAATCACAAAAGTTGGAATCTTTTGGTACAAAAATTTGTATGTTTATCAAGCCATCCTAAGGAATGAGAGAGGTGGAATATTTTATAATCCAAAGGAAAAGAAGGCAAATAAAGTGAGTACCATGCCACTTTCTGTAAGATGATTATGTGAATAATAATTTTAAATGATGAGCTGTGGTGTTCTAAAGATCTTGACTCAATTCGAGATCCATAAGAAACGCCTAATTTTCTATCCCTGTTGATGTTCAAAGAAAGGAATCTGTACAACATGTTCCCGAAAGTGAACAAACACAAGATACATCTCAAGACCAAATTCAAGAAACTTAAGAACAATAAAATAATGAAGAGATTGGAAATCCACCTAAATTACAAAACTTGAATCCTCTTGTGAATATACAAAAACCAATGCAGTAAACTTTAGAAAGGAGGATAATACATAAACCCCGCAAGGCATGCCTTGTTACAAAATGTAATGTTTCACCACATAATAAGAAGCACGGAGATGTCGATGTACAAGAGTGGAAAAGGTGCAATGGACCATGAGATGCAGTAACTTGAATCCTCTCAGGCATGTACAAAAACCACGGTGGAACTTGTAGTGGGAGGGATAATACATAAACCCCGCAAGGAATGCCTTGTTATGAAAAATGCATCGTCACCACATATGAAGAAGCATTGAGGATGTTGATACAAGAGTGGAAAAGTAATGATCTGGTGAGATGGAATCTATGGATCTCGGGATCCCGTATGGTATCTTGTAGTCTTTCCTAGAGGGTAAAACCCATTAGAAGCAAGTTGATCTACAAGATAAAGAGCCCTAGTAAACCATGTGTAGGTTGATGTGCAAGAATGGAAAAAGGGCAATGGACCGTGAGATGAAATCTATGGGTTCAAACTTAGTATTTTCTTTCGTAGAAGTTCCTAGAGGAGTAAAACTCATTGAAAGCAAGTTGATATAATAGAAAAAGAGTCCTAGTAAACCATGTCTGCATAAAAGATTCAAGGTATAGTGGTAGTCTTCCCTATTCTTTACTTTACGTAGATGACATCCTATTAATCGAGACAATGTGAAAGTGCTTGTCACACTGTATGTGGGTTAGCTTAGCTAGTATTTCGATATGAGAGAGTTGGGTGAAGCTAAACTACATTAAAGGAATCAAACTTTTATGAGATGGGAAGAATAAAGCAAGTTAGCCTGGCCCCAAGCCTATAGTGTAGCTAGTTTTGTCATGGAGAATTCCAAGAAGGGATTTCTACCCTTCATATCAGAATTCATTTTTCAAAGGGATAACTGCAAAACTCCCCGAAGAGAAAGAACTCATGAGTGAGAAACCTTATAAGCTCAACTGGGGGGTCTTATAATCACTGCATGACGCGATATATTTGCTATGCAGTGGGAATAGTAAGTCGATACAAATCAGATTCTGAAGAAGCACACTAGATCGCCAAAGAAAACATATACTATCTAAAGAGATTAGCTTGGAAGGTCCCATGCCAAGAGGTTAATAAACCCTAAGGATGATGATATTAGTTTATCACACATCACATTCAATCATAAGGATCTAAAGGTCCACGTATTACTGATCCCTACTACACTCAATCTTATGCAATCAAGTTCTCATTCCTAAAAAACTACAATTAAATAAAATATAATTTTAAAAATCAAAAGAATGTATTCAAATAATTATATTAAAATATAATTTTAACCAATATGAAAATTTTGAATACATTTTGAAATTTGAACCGCTTTTGCTGGATACTAGAACAAAAGAGATATTGCGAATGAATAAAGAGAGTTTCTATGGTTGAGAATATTGAATATTGATTTTTTTTTTTTTTTTAACTTAGGAACCATTATTTTAAATAACTTTGGCACTTTGTTAAATAAAATTATTTAATTATGATATTTTTACTTTATTTATTTTTATTAGAGTATTAATTTATTCTAGTTATTTGAAGTTAGTAAAAGTCTATCAATATCTATAAAAGTATGTAAAAGTCTATCAATATTAATAAGAGACTACCAAAGTCTATAAAAGTCTTGTTAAATAAGAGCCTATGAACGTGATCCATACATTTACAAAGTCTACAAAAGTCTTTAAAATTTTTTTTTTATGTCTTCCAAACATATTCTTATAAAATTATAAACTTATTTTTGAAAATAATTACAAAAGTAATTTTTATTAACATTTTTAACACTATTATCTAATTTTTACAATTCTATTTTGTAAATAATATTTACTTTTAACAATTGCACATATTTTTGTAAATATTTTTTTTAAAGTAGCGTAGTTTTGTAATTGTGAAAAATATATGTTTCTTTTTTATTATTGAAAATATTGAAATATTTTTTAAAGAATAAAAATAGTTATTACGTGTCACAATGATTTAAATTGTTTCACAGAATAAAATAAAAGGTATGAAAAATAATATAAAAATAAAATAATAAAATAATTTTTTATATAGTTTTTTTTTGAAGAGAAATAATTTCATTTATTCAAACTAACAATACATAGAAACATATAGTCAAAATCGCTAAAAACCATAGAGGATGAAACAACATCTAAGTTAATAGCATAATGAATAAACTCAAAGCCTACACAATTGATACTTGAGCCTATAACAACATTCGGATTAATAGCATAAAAATATATAATCGAAATCATTAAAAACCATAGAAGATGAAACAACATTTAGGTTAATAGCATAATGAATCGACTAAAAGCCTATACAATTGATAGTTAAGCCTACATATTTGATATATTTTATCAGAATCAAAATACTACGATCAAGTTCTCGCAAAGATATCGACTTAATTATCGATTGATTTCTTGTCTTTGATTTTCTCATATTTAATTCACCGTGGAAAATATGAAAGAAAATAAAATATAATTAAAATTCGTCAAAATTTTATATATTTTTAAAGTACTTAGTCCTTAGATGATATAGAAACAAATAAAATGAATTTGAATAAATATATATAATTAATTTTTTAAATTTAAACCTATTTTTTATTTTTCTCTAAATATTCTTTCATTCCACTTTTTCTCTCTATTTTCTTTCTTTATGAAGACTCCATTAGGAACCCAAGTTTTAGGGAAAGAAAAAATACTAGTGAATATGATTTTCATATTTGGTTATCATGAAATATATATAAAAAAATGTAATCAAAATTCTTCAAAATTTTATATATTTTTAAATTTCTTAGGGGCTTATATAATAAAGAGTAGTTGTGTTTCATGAAATGATTTTGAATAAACATGGTAAAATTAATTTTATTGCTTTTAAACCTACTTTTTCTCTCTATTCTTCTTAGTATTTCTTGCTAGTAATAAAACTTGAGCCTTGTGAGCTTGCTCGTTTTGAAAACTCTTTTGAGAACATGTTTTAAAAACACAACAACACCATTTTGATGTTCTCTCAAAACTTTACTCGTTCTTTGAATTTATTGTTTTTTGTATTCTTTGTGTTTCTCAAAAAAAAAAAAAAACAAGAAGCCAAACATGTTTTCCTTGTTCTCCTTATTGTTGAGAACATATTAAGATGTTAAATCAATAAAAAATTTATTATAGTCTTTTGAAAACGTAAAAACAAATTGTAAGTTGATGGGGTTTGAAAATAGGCGGTCACAGCCCACTCTTCACTAGGCTCAAAAAAAACAAGAAGCCAAACATGTTTTCTTTGTTCTCTTATTGTTATTGAGGAATATATTAAGATGTTAAATCAATAAAAAATTTATTATAGTCTTTTGAAAACGTAAAAACAAATTGTAAGTTGATGGGGTTTGAAAAATAGGCGCGCAGACCCACTCACTAGGCCCAAAGGAGAGGCAGGCCCTATAAAACACCTGCCTCCCTGGTCATTTCTACCAAACGAAAGCTCACCCACTTCGCCCCAAAGGCCGATGATATGGATAATTGGAAGGCCCACATCCCGCAAATCGATCTTCCAAATCTCGCTTAATAAAGGGGAAGGTAGGATAATTTCAATAACCGCTTATCTTGCAAATCATACTAAATCTCGCCTAATATAATCGTCATTCTGCAAACTATACACCCGCTTAATATGAAAGTAGATACCTCACAATCGTTTATCTCGGTAAATCAAAACCAACGTATCAATAAGGAAGGAAGATTATCCTGGGGTCAAACTGCTCTTATAAAAATCCATTACTTACAATAAGGAAAGAAGACTATCACAAGTAAACCGGCTTTTTCTATATCCCTCCGTACTCAAATCCGATATGGACTAAAATAAGAAATATCCCATCCAATGGGAAGACTCCTAATTACATCCAACCTGCTGAACATCTACTAAGTAAATACAAGCTCACCCCATCGGTGAAGGTACGCCAATACTCATACACATTCTACACACGCACCTAGACGTGATACTCACATTCGCCCTCTGCGCCCCTCTTTCTCTCAAAAGAAACCGACTTAGGCATCGGAGCGCCACTGGCAATGCCCCGCCGACCCTTCTTCCTTGTTTTTGCAGAGGAGCGCCACGGCTCGCGGTTTGCGATCGTATTGCAGCAGTCATACGTCCGCATGATCCGCACGCCGCATCCCAAATTTCACAAACAATCCGGTCCACCCCCCAACGACCCCACACGCTCCAGCCCCGGGCCCGCTGAAAAAAAGGCATCATCAGTCGGGTTCGCCGCGGAACGACAGCCTTTATAAATATAACTGATTTCTTAGTTAACATGGTATCGACTGAACACAAGGTGATAACGCTTAATCCTCCGAGGATGCATCAACCAGCAACGTATAGTCGACCTTCTAAGGAAGTTAGGAAACAATGTGCCAACACGGATAAGGTGGAGGCACTCGCCTCACTAATCAACGTCTGGCCAAGAGTTGTGAAACAAAGAACTCACCGTATTAGACGCGACGACCACCTTAGGCGACAGACTCAAGAAGGCCATGACATTCCTCCTCATGAAGGACAACACAATCTCGGCGCTCCCCGAGAAGCCGAAACAGAAGCAGAATCTTCAAAATATGGGTTACAGAGCAACATAACCGCCATCCATAAGAAGGCCAGCACTGAAATTCTCGCAAACGCCTAAATCTCCATAAATCGCATTAAAGACGCCAGACTTTTCTCTTCAAGAAAATCGTGGCGTCGACGCCCACGCAGCTGTACCACTTTGACGAGTTCGCCTACTCGCACAAGTCACGCCACCCGAGGAGTCGCACTCGTACCAGTTACATTGCCACTGGCTACATCACCACTGGATGGAACGCCACACTCCTGGCGCCGCGTTAACGCCACACCGGCTACATTCGCCACTCCTCCCCAATGAACGCCACTTCACGGAACGCCACTTCGCGTCATAGCCGCGTGGAGCCAAGGTACCACATTGACGAGGTGATCCACTCAAAGACAGCCACGCCGCCCAACGAGCCGACCAACTCAGGCTACATTGCCACCAAGGCCACGCCCTGAGTCACCGCGGCCTGACTTGACGAGGGGTGATCCACTCGGGCCAGCCACACTCGCCTAAACGAGCCGATCAACTCAGCCATTGCCACCAAGGCCGATGTTACCGAGTCACGCACCAATTGACGAGGTGATCCACTCAAGATGCCACGCCGCCCAAACGAGTCGATCAACTCAAAGCAGCATTGCCACCAGGCCACTGAGCTAATGCACCTCAATTTGACGAGGTGATCCACTCCAAGATGTGCCACGCCGCTTAAACGAGTCGGGATCAACTCAGTTACATTGGCTACTCCGCTGCCACAGCTACTCGGAGCCACGCAGCCACCTGACGAGGTGATCCACTCAACACAGGCCACGCTGCCTAAACGAGTCAGATCAACTCAGGCTACATTGCCACCAAGGCCACAGCAACGGAGCTAATGCTAAATTAATTTGACGAGGTGGATCCATCAAATAAGAGCCACGCCGCCTAAACGAGTCGATCAACTCAGTTACATTGCCACCAAGGCCACAACGCCGGAGCCACGCAGCCTCACCTGACGAGGTGATCCACTCCAACACAGCTACTTTGCCTAAACGAGTCGATCAACTCGCGGTGATGTTACACCAAAGCCACAAACGCTTCGAGCACAAAGAACTAATTGATCGTAGGTGTGATCCGTTTCAGCGCGTGCCATTACCGCTAAACGAAGATCAACTCAGTTATAATACCACCAAGGCCACGCCGCCGGAGCCACGCGCAGCGAAATTTGACGAGATCTACTCAAAGACGTGCCACGTTGCCTAAACGAATAATAAACCCAGTTACTACTGCTACCTGTACACAATATCGAGCCACGCAGCCTCACCTTCCGACGAGGTGATCCACTCAACACAAAGCCACGCCTAAACGAGTCGTGATCAACTCAAAGCATTGCCACCAAGGCCACAGCGCCAGAGCCACGCAGCTCAATTTGACGAGGTGATCCACTCACGCAGCCACGCGCCTAAACGAGCCGATCAACTCAAAGCATTGCCACCAACGCCACGCCGGAGCCACGCGAATTTTCAATTTGACGAGGTGATCCACTCCGAAGACAGTGCCACGCCGCCCAAACGAGTCGATCAACCCGCCACATTGCCACTCATGCCACGCTTCCGAGCCACGCGCAGCCAATTCGACGAGGTGATCCACTACACAGCCACGCCGCTAAACAAGTCGATCAACTTCAGTTGCTATTGTCACCAAGGCCACAACGCCCGGAGCCACGCAGCTCAATTTGACGAGGTGATCCACTCTCAATAACAGCCACGCCGCCTTGAACGAGTCGATCAACCTCAAGCTACATCGCCACCGCGGCCACGCACCGAGCCACGAAACAGAATTTGGACGAGGTGATCCACTCAACACGCGCCACGTTGCTCAAACGAGTCGATCAACTCAGCTACATTGCCACCAAGGCCACGGGCAGGTCAAGAGCCAAGTACCGCTGACGAGGTGATCCACCTTCAAGACACAGCCACGTTGCCTAACGAAGTCATCAGCCGCCGCGCACCGACGAGCTCTTCCCGTTAGCCTACGGACGAAGCCTTGCCCAAACAAGCCGCGACTAACGAGCTCTTCCCAAAGAAGCTCACATGACGAGCCCCGCCTGCAACAGCCAGGATTACCGGAAGCCTTCCCAAAGAAGCTTCATGGACGAGCCTCGCCTAAACAATTCGTGACTGACGAGCTCCTCCCAAAGAAGACAACACACCGCAAGAAAGTCAAAATTAACAGCCCCACTAACTCAAATTGACGCTACTAACCCATCGTGCGACACACAGATCATGCACTCTAAGGGATCGCCCCTCAACTCAGTAATCAAATTGACGAGCCTCGATGAATTACATCGACGAAGTTTAGCTGGCCTAATAATGGTGCCTGAACCCGAGGGATCATCTCAACTCAAAAGAACCAGCCAATCCAGCCTAAACAACCAGACCGACGAAATTTCATCCGGCCTACAATACGCGCCATACAACCCAAGGAATCAATTCCACCCAAGCAAGTCGTATTAACTGAGATCACAGCTCATTGACAAGCTCCCCACTTAAAATAGGGCCATACAGCCCGAGGAATCAATTCACCCCGCGGAAGTCGACGACGGAAATCGCAGCCTCATTGACGAAGTTCTCGCCTCTTTACTGTGCCGCAAATAGAGCCAATTTAGTCGCGAAAATTGGACGATTTTGAAGCCACACTGCATTGACGAAGCTCCACTCTCAACAGTCGCGCAATTTAGAATCATTTCGGCCTCCGTGGAAAATCGGACGACAGGACCAATACCACAGCTCACCATTCTATGCAACATACAAATTTCAAGGAATTAGTTCAACTCATGGCAGTCATCCACCTCGGAGGTCAAAGAACAGACACGAAGGCCACAAAAACAAGTCAGCAACCAAGAACCAATACAACTGGCAAGTCGGGCCTAATGAGGTCGCAGCCAGATTGACGAGCTCGCCAAAAACAAGTCATGGAACTGCGGGAATCAATCTAACTCATGCAGTCAACATTTGAGGTCACAATGTATCAGGATTAGGCCCGCCAAAAAACAAGTCATGGAATCAAGGAATCAATACAACCGGTGGTGCCAATGAATGGAGGTCGCAAGAAATGCATTGATTTAGCTCACTAAAACAAGTCATGGAATCAAGGAATCAACACACCCATGCAAGTCACCATCGAGGTCAAGAAATGTAGATTGGACGAGCTCATTAAAAATAAGTCATGGAATCATGAATCGGGATCACCAGTAAGATGTACCGACGGAGCCCAAGAAATTACATCGACGTAGCTTAGCTACTATTAATGTGTCACTTGAACCCGAGGGATCGCCTTAACTCAGTAAATCACCCGGACGAGCTCCCAAGAACACACCCGACGAGCTCAACCATTCTACACGCCATACAGCCTAGGAACTCGCTAGTCTGTAATAATCAGCCGACTGAGCCTAACAAACAGATCGACGAGCTCACCATCTCACATTGTGCCATGCACCCTAGGGAACCGCCCTGACGCGCAACTCGAACTGATGAGCCCAAAGAGCTCGCATTGACGAGCCCCACAAAACAAGTCATGCGTCAGAACTACAAGTCTAACTCAGAAACAGTCGACGATTCGGAAGAAATAAAGATCAACAGCCTAACTAATTTATTAGTTTGCACCTCAAGAGGGCTGTATCACTCAAAGTGATGAGCTCACGAGCCCAACAAATTCAGCGAGAAAGAGCTCACCACCCAACCTGTGATATTGTTACCCAGAGTCGGGCTCAAACAGCATGCAACTTCACTGAACCCAAAGAGTCTGGGCTTTGAAGGGGCTCAACTACTCAGCTCAGGCCACGCAGCCCAACGAATCAATTCAAACAGCGGTCACCCCACCTGAGCTCTCAAATGGCCAATCTGAAGAACCTAACTCCGCTTCGCATGGAATACTAAGGGAAAGAGAAGCTCCTGACTCACTAAAAGCAAAAACTTTCTGATCAAGGGAACGCAAGAAGACATTTATGAAGAAATGAGCACGGTGAACGAAAAGTCATCATTATCACTGCATAAGACGACGACAAAGCCCAAAACTATTAATCCAGCCCCGAGCCGACATGTGGAAGTCACACTGACATAAGAAACGATAGCAGCTTGCCCACGCACACCGTACAATGGTTGGGGGCAACCGATGGGGTTTGGAAAATAGGCGCCAAGAGCTCCACTCACTAGCCCCAAAGGAGAGTGCAGCCCCTATAAAACACCTGCCCTAGCCGGCCCAAAACGAAAACCCACCCACGCCCCCAAAGTCACGATATGGATAATGGAAGGCCCACATCCTCAGAATCGACTAAATCTCGCTAATAAGGAAGGTAGGATAATTCTCACAATCCATTTATGTCTTGCAAATCGACTAAATCTCACAATAAGGAAGGTAGGATAATTCTCAATAACTGCTTATCTTGCAAATCATATTTAAATTCACTAATATGAAAGTAGGATAATTCTCAATAAATCCATATCCTCAGAACTCCAAACCAAATCTTATCAATAAGGAAAGGAAGATTATCCCAAATAAACTGTTCTTGCTAAAATCCATTACTTACAATAAGGAAAGAAGACTATCACAAGTAAACTGCTTTTTCTATATCCTGTACCAAATCCGATATGGACTAAAATAAGAAATATCCCATCCAATGGGAAGGACTCCTAATTACCATCCAACTGGTTGAACATCTACTATAAATACATGGCCACCCCAGCGGTGAAAGGTACGCCAATTCTCATACACATTCCCACACACGCACCTAGACGATACCACATTCGCCTCATAGTCCCTCTTTCTCTCGAAAGAAACCTGACTTAGGTGACTTGAGAGGCCACTTACACAAATTCCGACCCTTCTTCCTTTGTTTTTGCAGAGGAGCGCTTACTTAATTAAGGTTTGCAGATCGGTATCGCAGCACATATTTCACCAGACATCCGTACGCCCGCGTATCCCACCCCACAACAATCCGGTCCAAATTTCAACGACCCCACACGCTCCAAATCCCGGGGCCCGCTGAAAAAGGCATCATCATATATTTAAATAACATTTTATTCTATAAAATGTAAGTATTTATTTTTATTACCAATTTTACTATATTCGTCCACTCTGGCTTCAAGTGAAATTAATGTATTGTTGGATGGGTTCACAAATATTATGCCTAATAATCTAGGCCAAATGGTGTTTTCCCACCTCTAGATTTTATCGATATTATTTCATTTACAAAGGAATTGATTGCGATTTCCGTTTTTAATTGAGAACCTAGTTTTACGTATTTTTACTCAAAAGTATCACTCACTCCCATTCTGGGAAAAGTGATTCTGCAGAAAGATTTTAATAGTTTAGTTAAAAAAATGAGTTTTGTATGGAAATACGCCAAATTAAAAAAAATAAAATAAAATTACAAGCCATCAAAAATTTCCTAAATTATAAACTCTTTATCGCCTAAGAATGCGAACGCGGATTTGATTCAGTGTGGTTGTGCCGCCGAAAGACTGGCACAGATTTGATTTGATCTAATGAGTTGCCACCATAACGGCGACATTGACATGTTCAAATGCCGCCTGCTCAACGGCGGTACTGGAATCTTGACCTGGAACGCCACTGTTCAATCATAAATTGCTTGGACTTAAGAGGCCTCTAAGCAGCTTTTCCTAATTCTCCCCTTTCGCTTTCTTCTCCCTTTCCCTCCGCTCCGCTGGTTCGATCCTCCGAAAATCGCAAGTGGGCTTGACCGGCATTTACTTTTTGGTGATTACATTCATCTTTTTTTCTGTGAAATGTAATCTCTGATTTGATTTTATTTTTGATGATAATGGGTGGTTATTTAGTTTTCAGTTCAAGCAACTCGTGTCGTTGACCTTCGTATACAGCCTCAATTAGATGTCTATCAGACTCTGGCACAATCTGCTTTAGTTGATAAATCGTCTCATATATTGTTCTACCCTGCTATATGAACTCGGGATGGAATATCAAAGGCGGTTTGGTTACCTAGGAAAATAGGAAAGAAAATAAAATGAGATAAAAAATTGGTGTGTAATTTATTCATTATGGGTCAAAGTGCAAATAAATTGTGAGGAAATTTGGGAAAAATATGGAAAAAGATGTTAATGGGATCAAACTCATAATTTTCTTGTCCTTGGCCTTTTCTTCCTTTAACCTGCTAAGAGAGAATTTGATTCATTTGTGTATGCATCACCGATGGAGTATCGGGGTTTGCTTTATTTATTATTTATTTATTTTTTGTTTTAGTTTTATAAGCATGGAACTTGAACATGAACTTGCTTGCTTTTTCCAAATCCTAAGTATTTACATAAACATTTTCATTTTTTTATAAGCATAAACATTTTCATTTGGTTTTCACATTTGGGCATGTTGTAGTCGATACAGATTGCCATTTCATTTCTATAGATGTTGTATCGTTGGTTTTGACTTTTATTATTATAGAGAATTTTGAAGTTCCTTTTGTGTAAAACCAAATGTATGTTAATGTCTTCCCCGGAAGACATCTTGGCTGGTAGAGCTGTTAAATTTTCTTGTGACAAGACAAATATATGATGTCATGTGTCACAAGACAAATGCATCGGGTCGGCCAACAAGAAATGGGACATATCGTGGTGCTTGGAAATAAAGGGTATTTAGTCGTGTTTGGTGTTTAGATCCAAATTTTGCGTAGTAAGGAAATTAATATTATTAATTCCCGGCGCTTTGTTATATCTAGATAAATTTTTAGATGTGCTTGTCGCTGGCTGCTTTGATAATTTTTGAATAATATAAGATGTATGTTCCTTTGGGTATCTATACTAGACTCCTTCAAAGAGTGTTTTATCTAACATAAAAAGTATCTCTACAACCTAGCGAGACTCTTGGAAATGCTCTATTTCAATAATGTATGCATTAAACTTGAATTATAGTTTGCCCATGGGCAGAATGGCTTCTCATGGCTTCATCTGCATTATATTTGCTCCATGGGCCACAAAGCCTACACCATTAAGATGACTTGTAAATTAATGACTAAATTCAAGGCCTCATTTGAGGAAATAAAAATCAAATACTATATTAAATTATAAATCATTTTAATCGTGGTTATAAACGATTGAAACGTAAGGCTACTTAATTGTTTTCTTTATGATAAAGTTGGATTTGATATCAGGCTAATGACCTCTCATATTATTATTTAATCTATGTGACACCATTATGTACAAAGTCAGTCATGTCTCTGTTTAAATAATTCCTGATATGTTACTATACGACAAATAGTGAGGACTAAAACAAGATGTTTATGAGGGGGAGCTAAACTTTAGATTGCACCTTTGAAGATACCGATTGAATGCACGTTTCAAGAATTGATTGATAAGATATACCCAAAGACAACCATATTGACAAACGGCGTTCAAATTAGTACTCATTTGTAAGTATCCTCTTAGAAATGGAAATAGGGTTCCTAAACCTTTTCCAAGTGATGATAGTATGTGCGCGAAATGCTGATCTAGTAAACACAATAACCATCGAGGAAATTGAACTCAGATACTAAAGTTGTTCTGTGTCAAGGCACAATTGAACCAATCTCAGTGGCCATGAAGATTTATTTGTTCGCGACCATTACAATCGCACATTGACTACTGGGTCAGGTTTCCATAGTTGTCCAAAGACTTGACACTGACTAAATGGAGATGATGAAGAATGTACGATGAATATGGCAGACGTTGATGATGAATTCGATGGAGCTGATGCGGATGTCGAAGTTGATCGATATGCATCATTCCTTCTCGTAGATTTCAACCAAGCTTTCTGAGGTTCAAATAAAGTATATGTTCTCGCACAAGCACCATTCCTGATGCATCAAATCACCCGATGATGAAAGATACTTGACGAGCCATCCCTCGTTATCATCACTTACCACCAACACCTCAATTCTCAATATGTTGAAACCCGGATATTGTCGTTGCAAGTTGTCGGACTCTTTAGCCAAAAGTGCCTTTACGCAATGGTGAATTCCGGTTTTGAGAATTCAGTGAATGGGCAAGTTTTAATTCGAAATCGATTTGCAAGAGAGGCAACAAGATTTACTCCATTGTGAAGCACATCAAGAGTATGTCGTTGTTGCATCCTCAAAAAAATTGCTCGTTTTAAGATGTAAGAAGGTTGAAGAATGTCACTGTCCATGGAAGCTTCGTGCAATGGTCGTCAAAGATACTTCCTTGTTTGTTATCAACAAATATACCGGGGCCGTATACTTGTGTCAATCCTGCTTCGAACTGGGACCATCATCAACTCGACCAATCGGCTTTACTCATAAAAGGCATTAATTCAGGCACAATTCACTTTGTCAACTACCGCTTATTCAAAGTGAAAGTGCATGGAAAAATGGGGATACTGGGCCATCATACAAAAGGCGCGTTGATGGAAAGAATAAAGCAATTAGATTACTTATTTGCGACTTCTCTTTACTATATACGTAGTTGCCACGCTTGTTCTCGGGCATAGAGCAATCAAATCCTCGGATGTGTCGCCGTTCGAAAACACGTGAAAACTAATACGCCAAACAGATATTCCAACGTAGGTTCGGGTCATTCAAGCCATCCAATGAAGGGTTCCAACATTGTCGCCCAAGTATATATAGATGGTACATGGTTTATATGGGAAGTATAAAGGCACGTTATTGATTGTCATGGGGTGTGACGGAAATAATCACCGCTTCCCATCAGATCATGGCATGCATATGCAGAATACCGATAGTCAAGTGGTCTTTGCATGCATAAATCACGTTACTAAAGGCCTGAATTTGCGCGGTATCGACAAACATCCGTGAATTATGGCAAAGAATGGTTGATCCTCATCTTGGTTGGGCTACACAATTTGCATATCACAGATTTGCATGCGCTATTTCATTAGCAATTTTATGACCGCCCAAAGATAAAATTTTGAAGAATCGGTTTGCCGAAAGTAAAATTTTTAGCTAGCATGTAACGAAATTTAAAAAGCATATGAATACAATTAGAGAATTAATTCCAAGCCTTACAATGGCTAGAGGCAAATTCCTTTCTGGTTATGGCTCTTTCACACGACGGAGGGCGCAAGAGCATGGTTTGTAATGACAACAAACATTTCGTAGGTATTTAATAGTGTCCTTAAAGGAGCTCAAGCTCTCCCAAGAATCGTGATTAGCGCTTGATTGACCTTTTCCGGCCTCGGCATTGTTGCAAAGTAAAGGAAGTAGGTGCTAATAGATTGGCATCCACCGAGCAATTCCAATTCCCGCACGCTGATGCGTATCCGTAATGTGGCTGGCCAAGGCTGGTTCGGATGGAAAATTATCTTGCCATCGCTTAAAAGGGCCTATTCCATGTAAAAGCTCAAGGAGGGGCCAACCTCAATGCCACACCTTACATGAAAAACTTGCACATGTGTAAAGACATTGATATATGGCTTCCCAGTGTAGCCATCATACGCATGTCATCAATGTTGATTTCGTTTGCTCAGAGAAAGCTACTACACTACTCGGGCCGTACCATGACACATGGGCACCCTTTCCATCCAATATTCAATGAAGATGTTAATCCCTTTACATTGGTAATCGTGATTGTACCACCTGAGTCAATACGACGCCCTGGAAGTGGACGTCCCAAATCAAATCCATAATGAAATGGATGTTAGGGAGGGAAAACCCTGACAAAAGGTGGTCAGGTAAAACAATCACTGCTAATCGCGTCTGTAAGAATAACAGAAACTAAGTTCAGTAATTGAATGTGTACAAACATATGAATGTAGCCGTCTCATTATTTATCATTTGTCCTCCTTGTCGTTGCTTCACTCACCCGCATGTTGCAATGGCAGATATAAGGAGAGGTATGTTTTTCCTCGTAGGTCTCTTATGGACCCGCTCCCATTATTTATCGGTATATTGTTAGTTATTGTTTGCAGACATGGTTCTATCTACGTTGCCTTTTTCTATAAGACCTTTCTTTACAGCATAACGTCGGAAAATAATGTAACTATCTCGTGTGTGTTAAAAACATGTTTAGTATTTATGAAGAACTTAGTACCTAGCACCCTTCTAATGCATTACTTTATTATCATGCGAATTTCTGTGTTTTCAATTGATAACTTATTTTTCAATTTATATGTTGGGCTTCCCAATTGAGTTACTTTAGCCATTTCAAATGGCAATTTATTTTGTCAATTAAATACCTTTATTATTTTATTCTACCATTACAATTTGCAGGCTTGAAGTGCATTTTCTGTTCCTTAAAGCTATCTTCCTTAATGGGGTGATGCGAGATGAATATCTTACATTATGTGGTTGTTGTGTGTATTAGGGAAGATGTAAATATTGCTAGCTTGAGGTCTCAATAAAATCAGTATATTTTATGGTCGTTAATTTACTCTCGAAAATAACAGAATCGAGGTATCAATTATGTTAGGGAGGTTATTGACTCGCCTAATATGTGTAGGGTCTCATTCGTTTGAACTAAAGCAAATGTAATGCAGAGGGCCATTAGCTTCATTCCAGACACAAAGGGATGTAGGGATTAATTCACTCGTACATACAAAGATGCACTTTCCGGTTTAATTCCTCTCAGAGTACTCCAGCTTTTTTTTTTTTTCCGGGGCAAACTTATTCTCGTGAACTAGAGGGGATATGCTTAGCAAATGTATGTATATGTATTGATTGAAAGCCCATAGGCAACCCGTTTGAATTCTTCACAAGCACTTTATGCTTTGGCTACCATTAAAAAATCAAGTGAATCCGTAAACCGAAACCGCTTTCAATACTCCTATGCACTAGAATTCGCCAATACTTCATTGACTGCACTCTTTTAGTTTGTTAGGATCCTTTTCTTTAGTGCATTGTGAATATGTTTCCAAATGCAACACACATACAAATAAGTTGGCTTAAAAATTGATGGCTTGGTGCAGGAAGTTTGGCAACAGAGTGGAAAGTTACTGCAATCTATTCACCCCAAAGATTGCATCAGACACTCTGAGGAATGTGATGGATATGAAAGCAATGGTTGACAATTATTTTTCCAAAAATTATGTAATTATTGAGATGTGTAGAATACTTTTTACTTCTACTTTCCAGGATTTATTCATCCATTGTCAATCCATTCTCTGCTACCATTTGTTTTGTTAAACAAGAAAATATTTTCAATCCATACCTAGGTTAATATGCCAAAATTATCGTGTATCAAAAATATCTTTGTCTTCACTTGAATTCATATTCGAATATCATTTGTCAATGAATTTGGATTTTGTGAGGCCGGTATTGATGGTTGTGGTATTTTCAAGTATTATCATTAAGAGCATTGGGGTTAAAATTTTTTAAAAATAAAATGTGATATAATGTAAAAAAAATCTAACTCATTTTCTTAAAACCCATAACAATCAAAAAACCATAAACCCTAAAACCCTATGATGCTGAAATACCATAAAACCTTAATCGATGACACCGAAAAATCTAAGAGATGCAATATGTATAAAAAATCATATATAAATATAAAATCATCTACCAATGAGTCCCACAAGAAGGCGCCCTAATAGTTCTAGAATCCGCGCCAGAACAGTGCCAGACCGGTAGGCAACAAAGATCCCGTGGCGTGAGGCGGCGCCGAGGGAGCTGATGGAACCGAGGGAGCTGATGGAGCCGAGGCAAAGTGGTGATGAAGTGGTCGATGCACACGTCGAGTCCGAGGTCGCCACTGAAGCTCCGCTCCCACTGCAGATGGTCTAGTATGGTCATCGTGGGATGGATGGTGATGTGTCAATGGCTGCATAAGGTGACGTCAATGTGTGGATACAGAATGTGGTATGGAAGGTGACGGGTCAATGTGTGTGGATACGGAATGTGGTCTGGAAGGTGACGGGTCAATGTGTGGGGGTACTGAATGTGGTGTGGAAGGTGACGCGTCAATGTGTGGGGGTACGAACTGTGGTGTGGATGGTGAGGGGTAAGTATGAGAGGGTAACAAAGTAGTCAAACTCGCATCAAGTGTGCATGATCGCCGCCTAATCGCCCACGCCACGACCGCCGCACCATCTCCAAGACGAATTCTAAGGCCAACTCCCTCCGCTCCCCTCCGCTCCCTCCGCTCTACCGGGCCGCAGATCCGTGACGGAGTCGATGACACTGGAGGCCTACTCGATGGTGCATGTACGTGGACGCTTCTCCCGATGCACCACACGCGATGCTCTTTCTCCGATTCGTAACGCCGAACGGGCAATATGGTATATGTCGCACATAGCACCAAAGGTAGCAAAACGAGACCGATCGACGATGTCAACCATGGCGGCGACCATGTGGATCCAAATAAATAATTATAATTACATACTCTATCGACAAAATTAGGTAAAATATTATATAAAAACGTCATCCGACTTGCCATAACATTCATACTAACACCGGGCCGTAGTATGAAACCTCATATCATCTCTATGCAACCGTAGGTCATAAACGCCGTAATACGACGATACCAATCGCATGTATGGATCCCTGAAGTCCATCATACCACCAAAGGGGGGTGAAAGTATGACCGCCGATCTGCAAAGGCCCCCACAATGCTATGTAATTCCAGCATGATATGTCGCCCAATCGCGCCGGTGTCGCCTCCGCCAAGGCATCGACTCTATGTAGGTGATGGTCGAGGGAGTGTCGAGGTATCTCCGATGCGTACCTCAAATTGACGCACACGCCGCCTCCGACGATGCCACTCAACAAGATCGAAACATATGAGTGGTGACATCGTGCGTCATATCTCCCGATCAAATTTAAGCATATATATCTGGGGAGCTGGTCAAATCAATTCCTCCGACATACGGTTGCCATAAGACCTACACATTAACCATTGATGTCAAATACTTTTATGTCAATGAGATTGAAATTATATGAATCATATACTTTAAACGAGTTAACGTTGTCATATCTTTGCCAGTACACCACCCCACCCAAGTTTCGTGCGTTCATCGGACCGTACAAATATAGAGTTAATAACCGGACGTTGTAATAACCGCGGTCAGCTCGCAATTTCCACCACACCCCAACCCGAAGAGCCGGCTCGCTCTACCACCTCCGTCGGGCCAACACCAAACGCACTCGGTAATCCATCGTCCATACCTCAACTACGACGCCATCACATCGCTTCATCATGGCGTACGCGCCAATGGTGGAAGCCGATACGGTGATTCTCCTGTAACCTGGTCGCCCACGTGAAGCCTCTCCCAAGACCATAGCTGAGTATAGAATAAACATAAATTAAGTGACCTAATTTCATAGATGAAAGTTTATGAACTTACAATAAAAAATAAATACATACCTGTATGAGTGTAATACAACCACTAATACCGCTTTCTACTGGCCCAAGTCAGACGACATAACTTTCGATATGTGTACACCGCACACCCACTATAAGTAGATGTCCGCTAAATCACTGAGTAGCTGGAGAAAGCACAAACATGGACTCTCTTGTCCTGAACAAGAAGGATCCTATCGCTAATAAGAACCCACGCAGCACTCCGTCAATAGCGCACTTCATCGCATTAGGTCCCGGGTCGATAATCGCCGACATAACCACCGACGGAGATGGTCAATCCTCCGAGCATCAACTAGTGGTGACTCAGCAAATTTCAACGCATAATTGTGCTATTATCGAGCATGATGTCCCAAGAACGCGAATCCGTTGGATATGGAGGCCTAGGATGATAGCAACATCCTCAGAAGCGTGATCGTCATCTCTCCAATCGGGGGACATGGAATGTGTGGGTCTCTTTCGCCTCCATCTCTCGAATAGACAGTAATAAGCCGCCACAATTCATGCTGATGTGGCCTAATTCCAGATATAATCGTAGAATCACACATCACATATGGACGACGTGATCCATCCTCCATAGGTCGAGAAGGCCTCATCTCAAACATGAGGCCTGAGAACTTCCCGTAACTATAATTAACGTAAATAACCATGTTTATATTCACTATATATATATATATATATATATATAGTATATATATATATATATATATATGGTATATATATATATATATACCTATAGAGAGTAAACTCGGGAATGTTAATTCATGAATAATAAAATGCAAACCCGATCGCCTCAACAAAGTGGACTGGGTGGTCTTGTCTCAGAATAAGAAGACGACGGATCCAATGGATCGCCATGTAGCCCTCTCGAACGCCTATATATATCCTGGATGTATGAAATACACTATACATATTAGTAAAACACATTGTGGAAAGAGTATCAAAATAATTAAAGGAACTAAGGTTAGAAACTTTTATTTTAGAAAATTTTATTTTATTTTATATAAGGTCACTCATCTTGAATCTATAGGATTTACAATTTCCACACACATATATAATATGAAGAGCATAATAGAATCCAAATATGTAAAAGGGAATGATAAACAACATTAGGAAATGATAAAAAGACAATTACAACATATATAAAGAGTAACTCTTTCTGGTGAGGGAAACTCGAAAAATAGGGCCACTTAAAAGCATACCAAAAATAAATAAAAATAAACAGACAACCTTAATGCTTTGGAAAAAATGGCCCTTAAGGTGATACCAACAAAGACCCTCCACTTCACTAAACAACACTCTTTGTTGTGTTACTGATATAAACACTAATCTCATATCCACTTTCTAATCTAAGAAACTATCATCACCTTCGTTTGGTCTACATATCTGAAAGAGCCCCACCTCCTCTCCCCAACTAACTAATGACAATAAAAGAGTTCACAATGTGAAATAGTGCCAGACAAGCTACCTCGGAGTCAGAAACATACAAAGCCAAAATCGGGAGAGACCTCCCACAATCTACTGTGAAGTTTTGGTGGTCTATTTGCTCATTAGTTGGCAAAGATAAATTACGTGGAATAAACACATATAGGAAGAAGATAAACAAGAAAAAGCAAAGACACCGAAAAGAGCTACAAGGGAATTATTTGCGATTGGAAATCTGATTACATCTGCACTACTACTATCACGATGTGTTCTATCATCATGGAGAACAAGGAGTTTCAGTACTGAACTTTAGATTACAATCCCGTGTCACTATAATTAGAACAAAAAGCATTAGGATTTCAAGTAGTTGCTGTTAGTACTAAGTAATTATGGTAAAGCTTAGGATCGATTCAGATTGACGAGGTAGTGCTTAGCATCAAGTAATCAGAAATTCTCGCTCACTATAATGTTATAGGAGATTACAAGGAATGTAATCTCCTCCCAAACACAAGCCACACAACATAGATAGGGATCAACTCTTGAGGCTGAATAGGTTCCACCTACAAATGTGAGGAACGACACTATTCATAGAAGACCCCAGATATACTTTCTCTTGCTCTATCCATCTATCATAGAGATTTTTTTAATACGTTGACATAACAAAGGTCGTGCATCCTGATCACATAATAGAGAGCAACATTTCAAACCTATTTACATCTAAATATCTACCATTTTGGGTGGATTGTGGGAGATGCGAACAACTCCATCTAACATGACCCAAGTTCTGAGTACTGCATATACATCGTAAATACAATGACTTAAATCACATAAAGCCTTATGATTCTCCAATTGGTAACAGAGAATTAAAGATATGCACAACTCGGGACTGTGATCATACATGCAAAATGACAGCAACCAAGAATATTGACAATAGGAGGTGAAACATATTCACAACTTAACCCCATCTAGTGATCTAATTGACAATTAGCTGATCTGACTCATACCCACTAGCTCAAAACTAATCATCTACCCAAGTCCATGGAACATAGTCTTCAATAATAAAAATAACCACCAATGACACATAGATGATGCAAAAGAAACCCACACAGGAAGGGCAAGCCGCCCGGGCTTTTTTTTCAAACCTCGCGCATAGACATCGGCGAGGCCCCCGCTTCCCATTCTCCGGTCAATCACAATAGCAGATAGAAGAACCCTCTTCCAATATTTTCCCAATAAACAAAAATCATCCAACATCCAAAACAACCACACAACCAAACAACCAAATAAATGAATAAAATACAAATAACAAATCAAAACTTCGAGGAAGAGCTTTAATTCGAGCCTGGGATCGGAAGGAGGACGACCACCGGGAGGAAGAGCTCTACACAGATCAATAAAAGAATCGCACCGGACGGCGCAATGGAGCAGAGGGGGAGAAGGGGAGAAGAGAGCAGAAGGGGGAGAATTAGGAAAAAAAGCCCTAGCCCGAGCCTCTTGCGTCGATAATTGCCGCTGCTCAACGACGACATTTGAATTAGTTCACCTGCCGCTGAGAACGAATGCACATTCGAACTAATCGAATGCCGCCTATCAGGACGACCTGCTAGAATGCAACGAGCCACACGGGGCCCCAGCCTCGAAAAGTTTCGTCGGGCTCGCCGTGAGCTAAACGAGCCGAGCCGAGCCTTAATTTGGGCTTGATAAACTTCGGCCCGACTCGGGCCTCTGGCTCCGCCTCCGCCGGAAAGCCCGGCTCGGGCCACGGACCCATCCGGCCACCGGAACCAGGTCACTTCACGGCTCCGGCCGGCGTGATCCGGCCCGCCCCGCTATCCCGACTCAGGCGCGCCGGAGTGAAATTCCCAAGTCATGTGTCCCGGATATCGATGTAATGGATCTTCAAGCTCTAGATCCAGTCGACATGGATGGCAAATGCATGAATCCTCACGAAGCCTTTAAGGAGGCGCTGACGACGAAGACGGCCGGAGCTCGAGCGAATCCCACGCCGCGTTGGTCGGGGGACTGCATCGATCTCCGGGAGGCGTTCGGTAGCGGAAATGGTACCACCCACGAGAAGGCGTTGAAGGTGCCTAAGGACGGTATGTCTCTAGCCATGATACGCGTTAGCGTGACTCCAAAGCGACAAGCCGGGCTGGACATGGATGTCGGTACGACCCATCGGTACCATCGGTCGATCCCGTGTACAAGAACTGTTACAAATATGAGGTGATTGGGGCTCCTGAAACTATGAGGTCAGCGGCCAGCGAGCCTTAGACAATATTTGTCGATCTTGAGTAGCATTGAGGGCAATGCACGGACCCACCGGGACACGACCACCAAATTCGATGAACAAGGATCCACCTCAAATCTGGGGGGTATTTAGCCCCTTCGATACCGGGTATCGACTTAACCCAACAGATCTAGGCGTGGTATGGGTAAAGGCATCAAGGGTGATCGTGGGTGGGGTTTCATAGAGGGAAACAAGAGCCGACATCTCAATCGCCAGAACAGACGGCACGCCGGAGTGCCACCGCCACCGCTGGTATGAAAATTTGGGTCGACCGGTTCGACATGGTGGGTAGATTCTGGACTTCCAAATCGGTCAAAGGGTAGCTTATGGGTCTTGAAATTAATCGCGCGCAGCCTTGGTAGTCGAGGCGGTGGCCAACTTAACCATGTGCAAAGAAGATATTGCCAAATAGTTTCATGTTATCAATGAGTTTGCTTGGTAGATCTTGTTGATATATTATTTTTATTTAGATAATTGATTAAAACCAATCATGTTTCTATTCAATGATTTCGTGCATCTTATTCTTCACTGCAATTTCTACGGTGGTATTTCATAATTTTTCGCTTGCAAGTCGCTTTCGTGGAGCGGAATTTCCGCGTAATCCGTAAAGGGAAACAAATGTCATGAGGTGGCTTTGGCCAATTTTTAGCATCAATTGCTAAATCAACTAAGGTAAACAAATCCCATAGAAAATTATTTCCTTAATTGATGTATTTGTTATCAGATTGATTACAAAAAGTTAAAAAGTATATGGACTGAGCTTGAGGATTGATTACAATACAAACTTGTATAGGCTCCTGGATTTGGTTTGAGCCCAGTTAAGCCCGAGCTCTGCTCATATGGAAAACGGTCAATGAGCTCAAGCTGCTTTTTTTTTTTTTTAAATCTGCCAAGCTTGAGCTTCCACTCAGCCTCGTTTGCTCTGGCCGCCTCGATCTCGGTCATAAATTAACAAGCCTAACTGAATGTTCAAAGCTCCACTGGCTCGCTGCTACTCACCTCTAACGACGGCAATTGAATTAGTCCAAATGCCGCCGTTCTCGACGACGGCTTCTGCCTGAATCAAATCCCGCCGTTCGCATTGCCGGCATTAAACTATAATTTGGGAAATTTTTTTGATGAAACTGTAATTTTATTTTAATTTGGCGTATTTCCGTACAAAACTCTAAAAAAATTTGAATTGAATTTTACTACGTAGAAGATTTTTCCAGAATTTCATTAAGGAGCATTATCACTAGGAAAAAACTGAAAACTATTGCAATAGACTTCATTTATTCTTTACTTACCTAAAAATATGAACGATTATTGAAGATTTTTTTATAGATAATTACTCTAGTTACAATGTAATAAACTGTTTTATACTCAAAACTGATGGAGAATTTATTATTAATGGATTTTGTTGTTTAAGAAAATAATGTACGAACTCCACAACTTAATTTTTTATGTAACTTAAATTTTTTTATTTTAAAAAATGTTTACAACTTATTTAGACAAGGATTAATAGATTTATTTGTAAAAAAAGAAATCGATTTAATTTTATTTACAAAGAAAGAATATACTAAGTAGACTTTCTTATTTCTTAAAAAGATATTGTCTCTCTTACAAAAAGAAGAGATATTATCTGTATTAATTCAAAAAATAAGTGTGAATATTATATGAGAAAATTATTTTACTTTATATTTTTTGTAAATATTAAATAAAGGATGGAATATCTTATATCGCAAAGAAAAACCGCTATGATTGTTGAAAATATTGGAATTAGATTTAGTATTGTTTTGTTAGGCACCGGCATGCGAGTCTTAGAAAAAAAATCGATTTTATTTTATTTTATTTCCCTTTTTTCTTTTTTTCTTTTTTTGAAACTAGACTTTCTATTTCTTAAAAAGATATATTATCTATTTCAAAAAATAAAGAAGGATATATTATCTGTATTAATTCAAAAAAATCAGTGTGAATATTATTTGGGGGAAAATAATTTTACTTTCTATTTTTGTAAATATTTGAAATAAAGATGGGATATCATAAAGAAGGGCTGTGACATACGAGTCTTTGAACAAGAAAAAGAAAAAGAAAAAGAAAAAGAAAAAGGGAAGGATCGAAAGAAGAAAGCAGTTTCAGAGCTTGGCTTGAATGGCGGGGATTAAAAGAAAGCGTGAAGCAAACTGGTGTGAGGTCGGAAGCGATATATTGGAAAGTATTATGAGAAGATTGTGTTCCGTGGACATACTCAGTATGAAAAGGGCATGTAGATGGTGGTTTTCGGTAGGAGAAAGCTATACATCTTCTCCAAGTTACCGTCCCTGTTTCCAAACACCCTGGCTCCTGATTCCTCCTTCCCAATAATAGCTAGATGATGATAAAGGGGAACGCAAAAGTATTATTAGTCTCTGTTTCTTCAATCTGATAGAAAGCCCTTACAGAGACGTCTGCTTGTGTAGGGAGGTTTACGAAGGCCTGTGTGTTGGTCCTCTCATGGCTGGTTGTTTCTTCTGACAAAACAGCAAACTGAGCCTCTTCAACCCTTTTCGTAATGAATTCAAGTTGAAGGTTCTTTTGAAAGTAGGTCGTTCGGAGTGAGGAGGAATTGTTCGATGTTGATTCGTACACTGCTGATAAGGAACAAGTATAAGAAATATAGTGCAGGGCCTTTATTTCGAAAGCTATTTTGATTTGATGTTCCATATTTGTAAGAAGAAGATCAACAAGGACAAGGATGGAGTTGTCCTGATATAGAGGCGGAGAGAAGCTGGCTTTCTGTATGTCTCAATGATGGCAGATTCATGACCTTGATGGTGCCTACCAGAGTTACAATGATGTCATATGCTATATTAACCTGGTTTGTACATCCCAATTTTATGGGTTTGTTGAAGTTTGGGATTTTAGTACTACTGGGTTTTCTCCTTCTCCTACTAAGGTTATGGATATCCGTTCTTGCCTTCCTCTCAAGAAAGCTAGAGAGTTTCTAAAAAGTACCAGACAGGTTTGTTGCTCATATCATTTTTACTTGGTGGAATCATGAGGGGAGCTTCTGTCTGTAGTGAGGATAGTATCAGAATTTATGGATGTGGATGTGCATGTGCATGAGAACGGAAAGACAAACTAACCTTAAGAAGATTCGTCTCTACAAGACTTTGATGTTCTACGTTTACAGGGTTGACCCCCATCACAAAATATTGGTTGAGATGGAGAGTTTGGGGGATCAAGTTTTGTTTTTGGGTGGAAACAACTCCATATCCTTAAGGGTCCAAGATTGTCCAGGATGCATAAAGGACTCAATTTACTTTACCGACTCTTATTGGGAACGTGCGGATGAAGATGATTCGTATAAATATGATATGGGGTATTACAACTTGAAAGACAAATGCGTGAAGCCATTTTATGACACCTGCACCGCTACAAGATGAAGCTCTACACCCTTTGCTCCCTTCCTAATCTAGGTAGCTAACTAGCTAGCTAGTTAGATGATTTTTATTTATTTATTTCCAATTCATTTTGGTACCTACCTGAATCATTGGAGGATGTTGAACTTTGATTTGGGCATATTTTTGTAGTTTAATATTGAGTAATATTTGTCATCCAAATATAGATCATAGATGTGCATATTAATAAACAGGAATTCATTCATATGGATGGATGGATATTCAGAAAATGAAGACTCTATTTTATATTGATAATGGTTACATCTGCGTACCCAGACCTAAATCCAACTTAGATAAGGACTTGAGATTCCAGTCCACTGACTGTTGTGTTGAGTGCCCATAATGTTCATCCAAAGCAGTTAAGATGGGATGTGCATAAATAAATAGTTAGCAAAAATTGGACAGGATTAATTTGGTTGGAACAGTGCCAGTCAAGCATTCGAGAGGCTTGGACCTCCATAGTCCCACTACCTTCCAACCACAATTCCTTTTTATTCTCCCCACTACCTGGCCATAACAGAAACTTCTAACAAGATACCAATTATAAAATGCACTTTCTAATCATGTCTTGCATGCTAACTGTTATTTTGAAATTCCAGAATTACCCTTGCACCTAGCCTAACAGAATTCATATATATGAGATCTTCAGAATGAGGCAGGCAGGTGAGTTACTCACAGGTCTTAACTCTTAAGAAGTCGACTTGATCAACTTCTAGAAAATAAGGTACCATGGCAGCAATAGCATAAGCGGTAGAGACGCTAATTCACCTCAAGGAGTTCTCCAGGCGGGTGTCCCGTGGAAGAATGCTCTCCCTGTCTGCCAAGGCTGGCATGCCACAATAGATCCTTTCTTCAGCCAACAGCTCTTCAAGCCTAGTTATTCTCCCATTCTTAATATCTCTTCTGTCTCCTCCTCCCTTCCTTTTTCTGAGATTATTCCTTGCTTCTGCTCCATGGAGAAGCAACTTCTCTTGCTCTGGTTCACTGGAGCTGCTTTCCTTGTCTTATAGTCACGGACTCACGGGCCGCAAAAATGAAGTTGGCCGTAAGGACTACTGAGTCTGAAGTATCAGAGGTCTCTCTACAGAAACATGTTAAAGCTGATAATAGAGCACCACTTTGTATCGATTTTCGAAATCAACACCAAACACAAATAGACCATCACTTTATCGCATATATTGAGCTTACCCGAGTAATTAGCATTGTACCATCTTCAAATTGAAGCTAAATATTGAATCCTTTATACCATATATATACCACCAATCTGTCTATAAAATCTCTCTCAGCTACTACTTTTAGTAAGAACATGAAGCTGAAACCAAAATTATGGTTCCAAAAGCAGAAAATGGGTTTGATTATGCATAGAACAACTTCATTCTTGAGCAATAGACTAGATGAAAAGCTGCAAAATTTCTTAATAAAACCATCCAAGCACAAATAGAAGTAAATGAAAACAAGGGATCAGGTGGGAATCAAAATACCTTTGTCGATTTATGATCAAGCTGAACTTCAATGGAAGAGTATCCAACCCAGATGATAGCACCGGACAAATGGAGATCAAGGTTGACGTTGATGGGCTTCTTGAGCACCATCTTGTCCACAGAAGCAGTGACAAGTAAGAGAGGTCTGGTGGTGGTGCCATCATCAGAACAGTGCTAATTTCAAGTTTCAACAAACAAAGGAAGTAAATACAGGATGAGTGAAAAAGGGAAGTGATCAAGAAAGGAGATGGGAACCTAGGATGATGGAGACTATTACCTTACCAGAAATGGTGCCAGCAAGGGCATCAAGGTCTTCAAGTAAAGACTCAAAGCTTCAATGGTCGGCCCTCTTCGTGAATATGGATGACATTCCAAGCATCTACGCCACATTGAGGCGATTTGTCAAACACATGGGGCGCAGATTCGATGTGGCCCAATCGAGCATTGGACTGTATTAGCTAGGCATCGGAGTTTCCAACTTTCCATGAGACCATGGATTCTAGCAATAGTTGGCTTGTCTTCGGAGGCTATGTGAAGAGTTTATAGACTCTTTTGAACTAACTAACCTTATAGCCGTAGGCCCGTAGCCGTCATCAAGGGCGGAAAACTAACTAGAAGAGTTTTAAGCTTCTAGTTTAACACTACTTCAAGTAAAGGTGCAAAAAAACCCATTGTTTTACCAAATATCGTACTTGCACCTTAAACTTTTTTTAGTCCAAAGAGGCCCCTCTAATTTACTCCCGTAGCTCAAATGAGCCCATGCCATAACTTTGGGCGTTAAATGGCCAAATGCCGACATTAACTTGGTTGTTAAACCAGCCATGTAAGTAGTTGACATGACAATTTTTTGCCCTAATCCAACTTAAAAGTTTAGGGCCTTCTAATTTGGGGAGATTAAAAAACCTTAATTTCAACTCTACCCATTTGATGCAAAAAACTTTTTTAAGCCAAAGACAACCCTAGGATTTCTTATGATAAAAAATTCTCTCTCTAATTGCTTCGACCTTTCTTTCCTTCCTTTCTAATAAAAAATCGTTGGATAATTACAAAAGAACCTCAGTAGCTATCGAGAAATTCGAAAGACAAAGGAGGGTAATTTCTTCTTCCATTTGTAAATAAGTTTTATTATGTAGTTCATTGGTTTGTGTTTATCAATAATGACAATGTAATTAAGTTTGATTGAGGATGTTAATTTTATTCTTCCATTTGTTGTCTCCCTGGAATGTTACTGTTTAGTTTAAGTTATCCACTTATTTGTATTTATCAATAACACCAATTTAACTAAGTTTAAGGATGTTAAATTGATTGATTTTAGTTTCAGTGGTCCCTTGTTTTGTCTTAATTTAATATGGTAAAATTATTGTTTATTGAGTGTTTTATTTTAAATAGCAACATGGAAGGACATGTAGATGTTTATTTACATCATGGGGGTAAATGGATTATGGATCCTGGATTAAGCTGCGGGGTGGAGGAGATGTACACATTGCTTCGAGGACTTTGATAGATTTTCTATCCATTATCGTTAAAGATGTTCATAAATCACAATCGGGTTATAAGAATGTAGAGCACGTTTATGTCTTAGAACCTAGAATGGAGATGAATGAAGGTATTTTCTTAATTCAAGATGAAAATGGGATAAGAAATGTGTTGAGTAAGATAACCATATACATATGTGCTAGAATTTTTCAAACCATGAGATTGATGTCTCGTCTTTTGCGCAAGATATATTAACTATTAGTTATGATAGATCTTCCCAGCGAATCAAGGCCAACCGATAATGATGCTTTGTTTCCTGGTGTTAATGAAGTTGTAGAGGATGATGAAGTTGTTGATCATGCCTTTAAGGAAAGGAAAGGCATTGAAAGTAATGAGTCTGAGGATGATGATGTTGGTTGGAGTGAGAGTGCCGATAGTGAAGAGTCTGAAGAAAGTAATGAAGATGACAGTGATTGCACACTTATGATGTTTGATGATGAAGAGGTTCCTGTTGAAAGAAAACATCTAGCTCATTTCAATGTAGAAGACCAAAGACCATTACTTCATTTTGGGAATGACATTTCCAAATGTAGCTGAAGTTAGGGAATCTATCACAAAGTATTGTATTTCTAGGGGAGTGACAATGAAGTTTGTGAAAAATGAAAGAAATAGGATAAGGTTAAAGTGTGAATACCAATGCCCTTTTGTCTTATTGGTGTCAAAGGACAATAATAACCTTGGATTAGCTATAAAAAGGTCAATTCCAGACCATAACTATTATAAAGTTTTAACTACTTCCTTATCCCAACATTACAAAACCAGAATTCTTGAAAATCATGACTACAAAATTAAGGACATGAAAAAGGATGTTGAGGAAGAATTAAGGGTGAATGATGGGTATTCCAAGTGCAAGTGAGCAAGGAGGATGGTGTTGGATGCCTATTCTAGAGCTTTTACAACTAAATTTTATGAGTAGGGAGCTTATGCTGATGAATTGTTGAGTGCTATCCATGCTCACAATGAAGGTGAGATATGTAGGGATGATCTAAAAGAGGAGGTGTGGAAAACCCGAGAAATCTACCAAAATGGTAAAATGGTAATTTTTGGCCAAAATTTAATTTTCTAGATCTCTGGTGATTTAAACAGACTTCACCGTTGGAATCGTCTCGCGAAATCTAGCTACCACGTCCAAGACAGTCGGAATTTCACGTTTTTCGAGGCATGGAGAGGAGTGTGGGACACTTGGCAATTTATGAATGGCTCAAGAGGTGCCACGGTCTCAAAGTGCATCGGTTAAACAATGAGTCAAGTGGGGCTCACATGGCACACATGGCATCATGCCATTGGGATCAGTGTCATGGTAGATGAATATGATAAGGTGAAATCCAAGTCAACCAATGAGAGGCTGACATATTAAGAATGGCGACAATCTTTAACCCAAACCGCTTAATGGGAAAAGAGAGCAAAATAGAGAGTAGAAAAGGAAAAGGATGAGAGCAGAGGGATTTTAGAGAGAGAAGCTCTACATTTTCTGGGATTTCCAAATGATCGTTCCTAAGAACTCCGACGAGGCAAGAAGCAGTTGCTCCCCACCGCAAGAGCCTGGCATGTAAGACGATCAAGCAGGAGTTTGACAACTCCATAGGAAGGGGTTTTCTCCCTACTTGCTTTATCTTTTTCGGGCTAAGAGTCATTTTAATGGATAGGGATATCTTGAGGCCTAGATGGCCGTGTTTTCGGTTCCAAAAGATTTAGACCGAGTGAAAAAATCCCTGAGGACTCACAAATTCCGAATTGACCGGACTGTTTGTGTGTGGCCTGAGTGTGAATATGTTATTTGTTGATCACAATATGTTATTTCAGGTGATGTTGGGCGGGCAATCCCAAGACGGATTGTCGGATTTTATATTAGCCCATGTGAGCTAATTTTATGTTATTGCTATGTATGAATGAATAACATGATGATTGTGGATAAATTCTGTTAGTATATGCATGCTTAATATATTAACATGAATTGTTGTGAAATGGCATATTGCATTTCATATGCACTAGGGTAACCTAGAATAATAGGTGTGAGTGCATGACATGAAAAACGTGGTTGCTAAATGATTTCAAGGAAGATTTTTCCAAGAATTGCAGTTCTGAGAGTTGTCCAAACATCTCGAAGGATGACCCATAACTGCTTCTAGAGTTATCCAACAATTCACCCCGAGGGTTGTTGTCCAATAGATTTTATCAAAATCCCAAGATATAAGCCAAGAACAAAACCTTGTTTGAAAATAAAGGTTTTCTCACTCGCTTGTGCATGCGTGAGGGAGCCGGCTGAGGGCTCGAGAAGTGGGAAAGGGTGAGTCACATTCTCATCCATTTCATGTAGACATTTGAGTAGGAACATATATGTTTTTCTTAAATGTTGGTTTTCCATTGCATGAGCACTTAGGTGGGCCGTAATCCATGTAGGATAATTCCACTACTGGGCATTGCTCATCCTGTCAAGGGAAAAATTATTTCAAGCATTTGTGCTCACCTAAGGATGGGACGATCCGAGGTAAGAGACAGAATGGCCATGTACTGCCTTGTTATGTGTATTTTTGTGTAAATTTGGGTAAAGACCTAGTTTTGGATAATTTGTAATCAAAACAAATTGTAAATTAACTCCTTTTTGTATAAAACACACATTTTAGTAAGTAAGGATGTATGGGCTCGACGTGGCTATTTTACTTATGTATGGGTCTCATGATATGAGACACATAGGTTTCCGCAGGTTGACGGTGGTCAACGGGACCCCCGAGAAATGGGGCATCACAGGAGGAGAGTCTTTAAGAGAATGTTTGTTTGTTTAAAAGCCTGTAAAAAAGGATGGAAGGCAAGTTATGGGCCTGGATCGATGTTTTTTGAAGACTAAGTACGAGGGTGAACTTTTGGTTGCTTTATGAAGATATGGGAATGAATAAATTTTCCGTAGTACAAAGCCAGAAAAGTGAAACAAAATTGGAACTAGTTTGGTTTCTAAATAATCGTCGAAAAGGCTGGAGGGGTTAATTGTATATGGAGCTAATTTACTTTCATATCAAATATGAAAAGGTATGATAATTACCCACCATTTTTATTTATCTTTATGTATGAAGGGTCTGAGTTATTTATATGTTTTTTGTTGCATTTTATATTGATGTATGTCCTGAGACTGATCATATGGTGTGCACACCATATATTTGAAAATCGTCTAAGAGACGAGGGAAAAGAGGAACAATATACATTTTAAAGGTGGCTTTGTCTACCTTTGAAGAAGAATTTGTTGACGACATGAAGCAACTTGGAGAGGTGAGTTCAAATGCTACAAAGGATTTGATGAACTTGTGACGCCCCAAAACCTAGGGGTCCGTTGACCAACCGTCAACCCACGGAATATCTAAGGGTATCGAGTAGCCCGATACCACAACTTGGAGTCCCATTTACTGGGATCCAATCACAAGTATAAAGTGATCGCGTCGGGCCCACTTATCACCTTTATATACATGCATGCACGACTATATTAGCAATAGTCCCATACAACTTAATACACCTTTTATACAACATACATGCTAGAACTAGTTCATTCCTAGTATCTTTACAAAAACAATTACAAAGCCACAACTCGCTTCTTCACACCAGCACTTATTCACTGGTGCGGGTCTCACCTACTGACCAGGACTTCGCCGGTCGACACCTTATCTCCTTAGGGACCTTCCCCACACATCAACTGATCTAGGCTGGCGCTCGCGTCTCGCAGGTACCAACCGAGCTACTAGCTCGCTTGGTACTCACTACGTGAAGAACTTCTGTGTACTTAAGCCCTAGGTCCTGTATGTCTCGAGGCGCAGCCATGGTAGCGGAGGTCCCTAAGGGGATAAGTGTGGTCGGCCGAGGTCGGGGTCCACCCAAAAGTTCGAATAGTGTGGGCCCAGACCGTGGGTGGGGTCGTCATGTTACTTTATTAGAGGTGTTTTCGATCTGGCTCACTCGCAGTGAAGTTCATCGTTACCGGCCCTGATGCAGCCTCATCACTCTGAGATCTCACTGGCAGCTGGCTTCCATGACTAACCTCGCCACCAAGAGCTTGGCACTCCTCCGTAGCATTCTGCTACCAACCGAGCTACTAGCTCAGCTTCTGGTAGCAAGGATGCTTCCCCTAAGGACCTTAAGTTTGGTGACGGGTTCGAATCCTTGCGGAGGCGAAAGAAACCTTGTGAGCAAGGATATCCTAGTGAGCGAGGAAGAACCATCTAAGGACCCGGGTGACGATGGCTCCACTGCGGTAGGCCCTGGTGGGGACCTCACAATAAAAGGCGCTTTATAGATTTTGAGTCTTCACTTCTTTTGGTTCACGACTTCGATTTTTTAGACAGCCGGATGACTACAGCCGCCGACCTCGACCTGTTCTATGGGG
The DNA here is from genome assembly GCA_016808115.1 of Tetrastigma voinierianum. NCBI lineage: Eukaryota > Viridiplantae > Streptophyta > Magnoliopsida > Vitales > Vitaceae > Tetrastigma > Tetrastigma voinierianum. The sequence goes on along the minus strand of JAEQBH010007992.1, from coordinate 120,019 downwards.
CACCAATCAGCTACTAGCTCGCCTGGTACCACTAATGCAGAAGAACCGTACTTAAGCCCTAGGTCCTTGCGTTCGAGGCGAGCCATGGTACGGGGAGGTCCCTAAGGAGATAAGGTGGCTCACGAGGCCTGGTCCACCAAAAGCTCGACAGGTGGGCCCGCACCCGAGGGTGGGGTCGTCACAACTGTGGCCTCGAATGAGTGCCGTCCACCTATGTACTTCCTGCACCTGAAATGTGTTTCCCATAAAGGGTGAGCCATGCCCAATAGAGTAAACTCCTCGCGCAGGCACCCCCACCCAAGGGCAATACGCAATGGTCATGTTCACACCACATCCACATTCCTGGGCAAAAACATGCGCCAGATCGTGTGGAACTTACATGCCATGAAATGAGATGAGACCCAATCACGTGACTCATGCACCGTAGCGTCCTTATCTAATTTCTACAACCGAGTCCTCACCGACTCCCTCTTACCCTAGTCCTCACCGACTCCTACCACACAATGTGATGTCAAAGTGTGATAAAACCCATCATTTATGGATCACATCCAATGATCATTTTACAACCAAGTTCATTTGATTTCAAACCAAAAGCTCTATGGATGTTACACCTAAATGATCATTTATATTCAAAACCATGCGCCTTTTTTTGTGGGTAGCGAAATTTTGGTGTCACACTGCAGGCTTCGCAAACCTAAACACTTTTACAGCCTTTCACCCCTGGGGACTATGTTTGACCATAATTGACGGGTCTTTCACCCGAGGGGGGCATCTACCCCTCCTTGTTCATACCCGGAACATATTTTTCTTTACCACTTTATTCAATCAGGTAACTCGATGACGTGTCCCATTTAACCAGCCTACCCACTAAACACCAAATGCAAAGGTTTATCTGCAAACCATGCACTCACACCCATTTAATGCGATGTCCCCGTGCATATGCAATGCAATATACCATTGCATGTTATATCCTGCCACTTGTATGATGAATGCTACATGGACAACATAATCTACACTACTTACCGGGTGTCATGGACAATCACATCACCTACATATAAATTCCATACATCATTTCATTTATGTCAATATATTATGCACACATACATCTACATTAACATACAACATGTCATTCTATGTTCAAGCAATGACACAAACACAATCAAGCCATGTAATGGCCATTTGCACATACCAATCCATCACATGTCACTACTTAATAAGCAACACACTCTCAAACAACCATGCGCCCCCGGCAAGCCACAACAACGCAAACTCGGGCCTCAACGACCCCAACCGTCCTCACCACGCCACAACATCACCCCTGCTCCCAGCCAACTAAAGAGTCCCGGCTCGTTTTCAGTCACCAGCGAGCATGCCTTCGCCTAAGCGACCTCTCGCTCAGCGAAGAACCGATCTTTCATGAGAAGATTTCACCATCGCTGCGAACCTCACCACCTGGGGTGAAGAAACATCACAGCGTAACCGAAAACTTTTTTTTTCTTCACTAAACGTGTGCCCCCAACCAAAAAACCCTCTTTTCCTAACCCAAAGATGGAAAATAAGCCAAGGTAAGAAGAATCCCTACCTCTTAGAGCGTAAATGAACAAGTAGGAAGCCTCCTAAACCCGACAACTTCAATTTCCAAAAATTTTCCTTCTTAGATCTTCGGAAAAATCCTTCATTAAAATCCTTCGTTCAAGGTACCCACATGTACTCCTCATCGATGCAATGAACTTTCGTTTTTGGCCCGATGAATTCCAACCGACGGAATCCCATAGATCGCGGAAGGAAGCTCTTGGCTCTCCTCTATCTCTCTTCTCTAACGCGTACACTGTAGGGAGAAATTATTTTCTTTGCCCGCTCCATTTTGTTCAACTTAACTTTAAGTCGAAGTGTGGCCCACGCCAGACCACGTGTCCACCTTTGCCTGTGTCCTAAGGCCTCAATTTTATTTCGCCCCGCCCGAGTTCAAATTATGTTCTATCAACTCAACCTGCCATTTCTAACTGATATTCTTGTAAAAATCTCGCTCCTAGTCATCGACACCTACCCTCGAAAACGTGAAAACTGACCGGTCTCTTTAATTCAACGAAATTCAATTGTGTAATTAGATTTCGCAAGATGAATCCAACGGAGAGATCCGTTTTATCATCCGAGATCTAGAAAATTTCCAGCTTTTCAACCTGTACTAATTCGACAATTTACCATTTTGCCCTTTTTAAAAAAAATTCGATTTTTCCCGGGTTTTACAAAACTACCCACCACACACATGGGTAAGAGCCTACTTTAGTGGTAGATGTAAGTCATGGGTTATATGTGCTTTGGTGCCAAAATAAACAAGAGCCAATAGACCAAATTTCCAGTTTCTATTACATTGAGATGTATAGAGTTGGTTATCACGAAGATAATGTCATTAAGAATCAAAAGGTTCTATAAATGGATCAAGATTCCCAATTGAGCCATCTCATGTGGAAAAGAAGAGAGGAAGGCCAAAGACAAAGAAAAGAGATGAGAATGAGCAAAGACCTAAAAAACTAGCACAAAACTTTCAAGAAAAGGGGTACATATGTTACATGCTGCATCTGCAAGCAACAAGGACACAACAAAGCCAGTTGCTTAAAGGTTTGTTAAGCTTATCTCTCATTTCCTTTAAAATTTTATTTTAAATTCAATATCTTGATTGTTGGATGTCTTTTGATGTTTTAGAGGCAGAAACAACATAGTAGCAATACTCACAAGATTTAGCTCAAACTCAATCAAGCCAAACAATATCACCTTCTGTCCTTGCTCACGCCTTTCATCAAGTCAAGAACTCCGCTTCATGCCCTTCACCCGCCTACTCGCTCTTCTCATGCCCCTCGTCATGACCCTACAATAACTACCCCCATGCCCCTCGCATGCACTGCGCTTGCAAACAAGTCTTCTGTGCCATCAAAACTTCATATTCATACAACAACAAAACCAAGTTCAAGATATCAATCAAGTCAATATGGTAGTGGGGTTGGTATTTTGTTTGATGAAAGTATTGGTTCTATGAGATTTGGTATTGGATTTATAACACATGTTTATATTTATAACACATACACATCCATATTTACATTTTTTTTAATGAAATGTGAGTAAGGTAATTTCAACAATTTAACAAGAGAGCCAAGAAGTACCAAATACAACTCGGGATTCAACTACCTAATGAAACTTAAATAGATTAATAAAGTTCATAGATGAACATCAACTTATATACTAATAAAAGAATAGCTACCAAAGGCGATGGTTGTGACGCCCATCTTTTGGGGTCCGTCGACCACCACAACCCCATGGAATACAAGGGTGGATGTCGGGTTACCCGACGCCACTCGAAAAATCGGCAGAGTCTCCCGCATCTGGAGCTCACCCAAATGAAACACCTAAATGAAACCCGTCCCAAGCAAATTCACTTAATCACACTATACAAATATGATAAAACTACTGGGCCCATACTACAACATCCATAAAACATACCAACTATATCCACAAGCCGAAGAGTTCAAATTTTTTACTCTTATACAACACATATATTAAACTTAACGAGTTCTAATACATGTATACATCATCAAAGCCACAACCCGGCTTTCTTGAAATCCTTAGTCTCTAGGACGAGCCGTCCCCTCGCACGCCTCCCGCACTGCAGCTCAATATCCTCGACAGGTGAGCTAATGCTCGCGAGGAATCTCCTAAGTGGGCTACCCGCCAAGTGCGCAATGTCTAAAATAAACATACATTCAAGCAAATGCATGATCCTACTTGAATGCCTACATGACCAACTCAGATCTCGAGTCCTCACCGACTCCCTCACACTCGCCTAAGCCTCGTATGAGAATTCTTATATTCATTTGTTTGTTAGTGGACAACCCTCCGATGTGTAGATATCAATTGGGCCGCCTCCGACGACATATTATTTATGGATTCACCGATATATCAACTGTCAGTTCCGACGATTGATATTTTTGTTTTGTGACAACCTCGATACCCACATTTTAGACAACCCCTCCGAATCCATTTTCTAGATTCATCTCACGCACTCACCCTATAGTCCTAGGGTGTTCCAGCAGATATGGAATGCATGTATGCCAGCTTCTAATACAAGCCTAATTCACATGTAATATATAAACATGAATATATTCACATAAAAATTAAATCACACAACGCGTTATGTGTAATTTCATTCATCACATCAAAATTAGCTCACGGGCTAATGATCAAACAAAAGCAATTACTTGAATTACTCTTGACTAAACACATATTTTCACAAATTTATTTTCAAACACATTTCTGAACAAAGAAACTTCGCTAATGTTTCCTAATAAACACAAATTATCGGTCTACTAGAACTCCGACAAATATTTCGTTTCAATCAAACCAATACATGATTTATTGGAACCATTACTCACACATTTAACCCAAACAATCCGTATCAGTTCACGGTTGCTCCATTTGGTGTTCCAAAATTATAACACCCTGGCCCTGCCTGGGGATCGATCAAACGGCTGTTCAAGGCCTTAACCAACCGAAACATTAACATAAGACTTAAACGAAGAATAAAACCCAAGTAGGGAGAAACCCCTACCTCTCGGAGTTTGAGAAAACTCCCTAAATCCAGTACCCACGCGAAGCCCTCTCCGCGTATAGTTCCCTCCTCCCTCTGTCTCGAAGATCCGCCGACGATCTGGGATCTGCTCAAACCTAGAGAGGCGAAGACACTCTCTCACTAAAAATGAGATTCGTTTCAAGGCAGTCTCCTCCTCCCTCTCAATGCTTTTCTCCCTTTTTCAAGGTTACTCACTATTCTCATTCTTACCGACTTAAACACTCCCAAATGTGCCCATTAAGTCCCTTCATTTCCTGACTGATATTCACTATCTCTAAACATTTTCATCACTTTCTATTCATACCACTCTATGGCACGTGAGTACATGTTATTATATGTGACTTTCACAAGATCGAAAATCAATTTACAAGACCGAACCGCGATGCCTTGTAAAACGTGTCAACTCCTACTGTCTCGGAATTCTACGAAATTTTACGTGCTAGCTAGATTTCATGAGACGATTCCAACGGTGCAATCCGTTTCGTCATCCGAGATATAGAGAATAAATTTCGGATTTTTAACCAAAATAGAAATTTTGTAATCAAATTTACCATTTTGCCATTTTTCCAGAAATTTGAATTTCTCGAGTCTTACAATGGTAGACATGTTGACATGTCCAACATGACTTTTCTGCCACCTGGTTTGTAATGGATGGATAGAAGCTTTGTAATTACAAGGCTATTGCTTGCAAAAAGGGATGCTAAAGTAGCAAGAAAGGGGAAGCATGTAGAAGCAAGCATGAAGTCACCAACTAAGGATCAATGAAAATTATGTATTGATTTTGTCTATTGGTTTAGACGTTGTTTGTAAACACATGGAGCTCATTAACTTATCTCCCCATTTCTATCAAAATTATGGTTTGGCATGCTTTGTTCAAGTGTTGATTTGAATTAGGTTTGTTTACATTATGGTTTGGCATGCTTAGTTCAAGTGTTGATTTGAATTGGATTTGTAAAAATTATAACAATGACAGCTTATCCTTGATTTTGTAAACATCTACTTCAGATGTTGATTTTAACGTATAGGTAAACTCAAGAAACCAAATGCTTAGTGGGATACTTGGAAAATGCTTACTTCATGTGGATGCTTACTGAAGTTTGTAAAGATGTCAAATGCTTATTTTAGGATGTAACTAGTTCATTCCAAATTTTCACCTTTCATTCAACTGAAGAAAACATAAACAATTGAACAAAAATCATTTCAACTTTCATTCATTCAACAAGCCGAATTACATACCGGTTATAATCACAAAATTTCATATATTTTATATTCAACTGCTTACATCAAAATTAGTACAATATGACCAAGCATGAAAAGACACAAAACAGTGCACTACACTTAAGACCAAAATTGTTCCATTTGAATGATGTCTTCAATTCCTCTGCTAATCCTACCACCCAACTCCCTTCAATGAATTATAGCACAACTTCTTGCACCTCATCCTCTTCTTCACCATTTCTATAATTTATGTCCCTCATTTTCTGCATTTCCTTAATCTCCGTTTAGAGCAACTTGTTTTCCCACTTCAATTGGTTGATAACAACATTTGCCCTAGATTCCATCTCCGAATCATGCCACAAAAAAATGACATTTGTTTTCCTACAGTTGAAACATGGACAACCAACAAACATACAAATTAATCAATCTTCAGCAAAAGAAAACAAACAAACAACTTTTCTGAATAACATCTACTTACAAGAAATTTTGGGCATGAGTAGAATCTCCTCCCTAGATTTTTCTCCATCCACGAAGTAAAAAATGAAGCTTTTAAACCATAATCACACAATAGGATCAAGTTGTCAAGATTTGAAGGCATTGATGTGATCATTTGTTTAAGGAAGTTGTAAACAAGTTCCAGCTATTAATGGACAAGAGGATTGATAAGAAGGGATCGGACAGAGATGAATTTCTAAGGATAATCGATAAGAAGCAAGAAACCCATGGTAAAGCCGTGGAAACTGATAAAGTAAATCGACTGCATTACGTTGCAAACCTAGAAATTCTCTAGATCTCAAATGATGACGTGAATCATGCCGTTGAATTCATCTCGCAAAATCTAGCTACCAAGTTGAATTTTGTTGGATTTCGAGACAGTCGGAATTTCACGTATTTCGAGGCGAATGAGCGAATTAGAGGGTGACACTTGGCATAAGGGAATGGTGCCATGTGGCACTAGAGGAGATGACACTTGGCACATGAATGTGCCAAGTGCCATACTCTCAACTATTGCATAGAATGGGTGGGTAGGATTTTTGGTGATGGAAAACACATGGCCTAGCAAAGGGCCATGTCAAACTCGTTCTTGTGTAGTGTTCACCTAACTCAAACCTAACTTAGTGGCTTGAGGTGGGGAAAGGAAAACTATTCAGAGAGAAGAGAGAAGGGAGAAAAGGGAGAAAGTGAAAGAAAGGAAGAAAAGGAGAAGAAAGGAAGGAAAGGAAGGGGGCTCCACTTCAAGGGTCTTCCTACCTCGACTCCTGGCTTAAGAGCCATGAAAGGTGAATGAATGGCTGAAACAAGAACAGCCTCTCTATTAAAACCGGTTGGATGTCGGACCGGTTTATGGTCCTTGTAATTTTTAATTTCTCCGAATTGATCTTGTTACTATGGTTTTGGGAGCACAATTTTTCTGGGTTTTAAACTGAAGAGAAATTAGTTTGGTGTATGGTTGATTTGCATGACTAACATGTAGGATTTTCTGGGTTTTTAGACCGAAGAAAACATCAGTTTGCATAGTCGAAAAAAAAACATGCAGAATAATTCTTCGGGCTTTTGAATCAAGAGATACGCTTTGGTGTATGGTTGATCTGCATGACTAACATGCGTGATTTTCTCGGTTTTTAGATTGAAGAAAACATCGCTTGGTATTATAGTTCGAATAAAAACATGCAGAATTTTCTGGGTTTTAGACCAAGGAAATATCGCTTGGGGTATTATCGCTTGCATGACTAACACATGCGAAATTTCCGCTTTTAGACTAAAGAAAACATCAAATTGGGTATTATAGTTTCAATCAAAACATGCGTAATTTTCCGTGTTTTTGCATCAAGAAATATCGCTTGATGTATGGTTGCTTGCATGACTAACATGCAGAATTTTCTAGGTTTTAGACCAAGGAAATATCGCTTGGGGGTATTATTGCTTGCATGACTAACATGCTGAATTTTTCGGGTTTTAGACTCAAGAAAAATATCGCTTTGTAATATTGTTCAATGAAACATGCGTAAGGTGTGAATATACATGTTGGATATGTGTATGTTGGATGATTAACATGATGCTTAAGATAAAACATAAATGATATATATGTTGCATGCGCTTCTTATTATGTATGTAACATGAGATTTTTATGCAAGCAGCATTAGCATTGCATGTGCACGGGGACATCGCAAAAATCGGGTGAGGCATGACATGGATTTTGAATGAATTAAATTCTGGGAGGGTCATTCATTATATTTAATTTCGGAGGATTTTCCTGTATATTGTACTATCGAAGAATGACCCATACAATATAATATCATATCAGATGGTTGTCCAATAGATATTACGATATCGAAATTCAGAGGGTTGTCCACTTTATTATAAAAATCGAGAATGTCCACGAGTTTCAAAACAAAAGCATTTACTTTGAAATAGTTTTAAGGCATGGATGGCATATGCATCTGTGAGGGAGTCGGTGAAGGCTCGAGATATGGGGTATGGCATGTAGACAATCATATAGAGACGTGAATGTTTTATATGAATGTGTAAGAATGTGTGTGAATTTATGGCATTGCACATGCACTCGTGGAAGTAACCTCGGTAGAGGATTTCTACCGGCGCCGCTTCACCCTGTCGTGGAAAAATCATTTCAGGTACTAGAGGTACACCGGACGATGAGGCTCAGCACAGACCCCAATCGAAGAAAAGAAGTGCCTTGTTAGTACTCGTGATTTTTGGGTTGAAACTAGGTTTTGTAATATATGGAACCAAATGTTGTATTTAATTTAGTTTTGTATAATTAAATATATTTTGGCAAGTTTTCCATGTTCTTGTAGCCCTTGTAGTAACGAGGCTGATTTATGTTGATTTTTAGAAGTGAAAAAAAAAAAAATTGTACAAAAGTGACCCCCGGGTTTTGGGGTATCACTGTAGTCTTTGGCCCAAAGAGGATTTTTTTACTGAAGATGGGTAAAGGTGAAATTAGGGCTTTTTAGTCTCCCCAAATTAGAAGCCCCTAAACTTTTAAGTTGGATTAGGGTAAAAAATTGTCACGTTAGTTCTTACATGACTTGTTTAACAGCCAAGTTAACATTGGTTTGACCATTTAAAGCTCAAGGTTACGACATGCTAATTGAAGCCATAAATAAAATAAACTGAGGGTTTATTGGACCAAAAAATAAAAATTTTGAGGTATAAGTGAGATATTTGGTAAAACATGAGGGGTTTTTTTATGTACATTTACCCCTACTTTTTCCAACTTTTTTCCCTTTTTATCTTTTTGTCTTTTATTAATTACTTCAATATTAATTAAATTATTATTATTTTATTTTTAATTACTTCACATAATTTTGAATTATTGTTACTTTTATTTCATTTTTTGCTTCCATCCCTTTGCACTAGAGCTCCGCCTCGAGACACCTATAATTTCTTTTTTTATCATTTGAGCTGCTCGAGCAAATTATTATTATTGTTATGAATGAATATTAAAGCCAGAATAATTTGTGTTATTAATATTATATTATATGAAAATTATACAATTAATGTTGAAATGGATTTAATATAAACAAATCTTTGGTTCAAGAATATAAAATAAATGATAAATATAATAATGTTACACGACATTATATTTCCATTTAGCAAATCTAAAGATAAATAGTTTCGTTTTTGCAAATATTATAACGCTTTTTAAAATACATAACACGATTTGTTCATTGTTTTCCATTTACATTTTCTCCAAAAAATGCAAAGAAAACAAATTATTTGTATAATTTTTTTAAAATAAAAGAGTAGTCATCATTTCTTTTAGATAGAATTATTAATTTCAATTTTTTCACTTAGCAAATAAACTTCAAACTAAGCAATGCTAAATGTGTTTTTTGTTTGAAGAAAAAAATAATTTTATTGATTCAAACTAGCAATACATTGATAAAAACATAAAATCAAAATCGTTAAAAACCATAGAGAATAAAACAATATCCAAATTAATAGCATAATGAATCGGTTCAAAACCTTTACATCTGATAGTTTAGTCTACGTATTTGATATCATTATTATGACTATAACACTTATGATTTCAATTCTTCAACATATTGACAATCATTGATTTGATTTCTTGTTACTAATTGGATATATTTTGCTTATCTGAATCGCCCTCACACAATAAACGTCGCACCAGCGACGACGATAACTACATCGCCTACACCGTGCTACACAACGACTATCACACGTTGCACCAAGACGATGACTAAAACAAAAAAAAAAAAAAAAAAAACCTAGATCTTATGGAATAACTACTTTATTAAGGAAGAAACTAATGGTAGAGGTGTAGAAGGTGATTTCAAGCCAAGAATGACCAAAAATCACCCTTCCTTACTTAAAGAAAAAGAAGTTAACAGATAAAAAGTTGAAAGAAAAGAATGTTAGGGTTTTTAATACAATGCTTAAAGTGTTAGATTCATTAGTAAGTGTATTATATCTTAAAAATAATTGAGAACCTAAATAATAAGTTCATAAATGCTAGTAATCTATGATCAACAAAAAAAATGGTTTAGAATAATCCTATTTATTTCTTAATAATATAAAATAATTATTTCGACATTTCACTAGGAAAATAAATTCTAAAGTAAATTTGAATTTATACTATATATTCACTATAAAACTAAGAAATTTTTTTTAAAGATAATTCAAAATATAAACCCATACATATAATAAGTTTATAGATAAAATTTGATTTTTTGGGTACATAATTATCTTTTAAAACAAGAATTTTATTTTATATTTAGATATTTTTTTTCATAAAACTTGCATACACTATAAGAAAGAAGGGTAATGGCTCCGGTCAATGACCCTAGCTAAAGGTAAATAAAATTAATCACAACTAAATAGACTTTATAGCTAGAGCTAGCAATATGGGTTGAGCCCAGTGGATCAACCCATTTTGGCCTAATTTTTCGGAGGATTTGGTAGAACTGACAATATAAACAGCCCGGCTGCCAGCCCACTTTAGCCTGACTTTTTAAAGGGTTAAACTGTAAAATTTAAGGTCCGAATAAAACCAGGTCAAATTGGCCCAACTAGTTTTGCCCCGTGGCCCATGTGGTTTTGGTCCGGATTGGCCTGATTTGTTCAAAATCTTTACTTAATCTTTTTAAGTAATTAGCTTAGTAATTGAGATTTTCAATGATTCATATATAAAACTCAATATTTTGGCTAAAAACATAGTGTCAAATATATGCTTTAGAGTATAAGGGTTTTAAAATAATAATTATTATATATGACAAATATATTAAACTTTGTTGTTTTAACGTTAAATGTATATTTTTAATATAATTTATATGATAATATAATATTTAAAAATCTTGTATGGAAAATTAGGGAATGCATTTGAATTAAATAAATTATGGGGCTTTTAATATCGAATATATTTTAATTTATCTTGTTAACTTCTATTTAAATATTTACAATTTCATTTTTTGTATTTTCCTTTAAATTTTATTCAATCATATATATTTTTTGATAAAATAAGGTTGTATAAATTAAATTAAATAACTAAATTATCAATATAGTTTAAATAATTTTATTACTTAAACTATTGTTAATAACAAAATATTCATATAATTAAAATAATTAACAAAATTTATACACTGATTTCTTTCTTATTATGATTGTATATTTCTAGTAAGATGGGTATTCTATACGGTTGAGATGCATTTTTGAAATTTTTTTTTTTTTGATTCCAAATATAAATAAAATTTATGTTGTTAACATTCTAAATTTTAATTAATAGATGATGATGACTCAACCAGTGAGAAAGTACATCTTTCAAATGTAGCCTTATATGTTATTATTAGATATAATGAGGATGATGATGCAGGTTAATTTATTGTTTTGGTACTATTTAGCTAGTTAGTTTTGTACTTTGGTTATAACAGTGCTATAACATTTTTTATTTATTTAAATTTGTTTACTATTATTATATTGTTTAAAATCCATCATTTTATATATTCATTATTATTATATTTTTATATATTATTTATTTTTATTTGAAGAATGATAGATCGCTCCATTCCCGGGGGTCCGTTGACAACCCGTCAACCTGCGGAATAATCGTGGATGTCGAATAACCCGACACCACTCATGAAAAATCAGGTAGAGTTTCCTTTGTACGAGGAGCTCTACCCAAGGTACAAAACCTGTCCTAACAATTTACAATGACCACACCGGGTCCATATGCGAGTAAAGTAATTGGCCACTTGGGCCCCTGCATCAATACTCACAAAATACATATCCCAACCAAATATATTACATGGTTCAAGAGTTTTTACATCACTCTTAATTCAACATATATTAAAATTTAGAATCTAATATATGTTTTACATAATCCATGTCAAAGCCACATGCTCCAGCTTTTCTTCTAAACGCGGCTCTAGTGAGTAGTCGCCCTCCGTACACTCCCCGTACCTAAAATAGTGATCCTCGACAGTGGCGAGCAAAGCCCAATGTGAGATAATTTCCCCCTACATGGGTTACTCCCCACCTAAGGCACACGCTACGACAAACAATCACATTCAAGCAATTTCATGAACCTACTCGAACGTCTACATGACCAATCCCATGTCCCGAGTCCTCACCATCTCCCTCACATATGCCTAAACCGAATGCGAGTAAAATATCCAGTTTTCAAAACAAAAGCTTTTTGTTCTCGAAAACTCACTACCGAATTTCAGAAATACATCGACTACCTCGAGGCAATTGGTTTGACATTTCTCCTAAACAAATAAGGACCGCCCGAGATGAACTGTTGGACAACTCTCTAAGGCAATTCTTTGGAAAATCTTCCGTCGAAATTCCTTTCACAAACATTCGTTTTCTTTCACCTTCATGTCATGCAACTACTCCTAATATTCTAGTGGTCCCCAAAGGCATATAATGCATGGATGCCAACCCAAAACATTCCATGCGAATATATTCGACACGCATATATATTAACATAATTAAATCACATAAATCATGCTATGCAAATTCACCATCAATAACACCAAAATATTAGCCTTCACATAAAGTTAATTAACAAACACAAGCAATTCATTTTGAATCACTTAACATCATAAAATCACACCAAAAATCACGTCACTATTCACGTGGAATGCTGAAACCCTGGGTCAAGTAATCGCTCACGACCACCAGCCTCCGTGGATTCTCCACTCCTGGCTCAAAGGTTTCGAGGATCGAATTTACGCTAAATTAAGCCTCATCTCTAACCATAAACATGGCTTTTAGCCAAAGAATATCACAAGTGGTGAAAAGATCCCTACCTCTGAGCTTGTCAAACCCATCAAATTCGGCTGGCCAACGCATACCACCGCAGACGACTTCGCTTCTTTCTACATCGAACCGACAGCCTGATCGACCAAATCTCATGCACACCGACTAGAATAACCATCACACCTTCTGCATGTTTTTGGCTTTCAAAATGGGGAAGATAACTATTTGGCTTTTGTCTTATTCTCATTAACAATTCCAAAAATTCCCAATGTGTCACTCTTCTTGATTCGACACTCGCATTATCTGCGCCATCCATTTCATCATCATCTCTCTACTTATGCAACACGCGTTACACGCATATCGCAGCGACTTTTCGCCACAATACATGCCTTCTCAAACTGCTTTACGCATCCCGACACCCGATGCCTCGAAAAACGTGAAATTCCTAACTGTCTCAAAATTCGACGAAATTCGACGTGGTAGCTAGATTTCGAGAGACGATTCCAACGGTGAAGTCCATTTCGTCATCCGAGATCTAGAAAAATTTCGGGTTTTGACCGAAATTACAATTTTACCATTTTTCAAAAAATTGGAATTTTCTGCTCCATAAATAGAATTCATAAAATTAATTTTTTAGCATTTTTAATATTTTAGCCCATTTCGGGGGCCCACAACTCGCATAGTTGGTTGAAAGCCAGCCCATTAGAAATTTGTTATACTCCAGCCCAACCTGCTTTAGCTCGCAACCGTAATTAGCTACCTCCAAATGGTTAAGTTGACCGAAATGGGTTGGGCCGACACTTACCAAATTTCTATGAGGATTGTAAAATTGGTGGTTCGAATATAACAAGGCCAAATTGGTCCAACCCATTCGCTCATAAATTTATACGTAGCTTGGTCCGGTTGGCTCGATTGATTGAAATTTTTTATTTTTTATTTTTAGTAACGACTTAATAATTGTGATTTTTTTAAAATTTATCTACAAATAATTGATATTTGACATGGATTTAATAATAATAATTATTATAATATATAGTTAATGTATTAATTTTTTTTATTTTAACTATTTTATTTTAAAATTTAAAAAAATTAATAAAATTTATATAATACTTAAATTTTTTTTTAAAAATACAATCAATTAAATATGTTATAGTTTTAATATTAAATATATTTTCATTAGTCTCATTAATCCTATTTTAAATATTTTTCATTTTGTCATGTCTAGCTCAACGTTTCAAAAAGACAAGGTATCGGAAGGAATTATGAGTTTAAGTCATAATAAAATAGTACATTGTAACTAAAATATTTATGGCAAAAAAAATATTTTTCATTTCACTTTTTTGTATATATCTTATAAACAATAGGAATGAATAAAAGGCACTTACATCCAGTGTTTAAAATGTCGGGATGTTGGTCGATCCCGACGATATCGAACTTTGATAATCGTTTGATCGAAAAATCGAAAAAAAATTGGACAATATTGACGATATATTGGTGTGAAGGCGATATTTCAGCGAAAGAATCAATCAAGCGTGGAGCATGCCAACGTGCAGAAGAGAAGAAAAAAAACAATAAAATCGCCCATTTATCGGCAAAAAGTCGACATATTTTGACGATTTTATGGCCCTATATATCACAAAAATCGCTGCACATTTTCCTTTTGTTTTTTTTAACGCAGTTTTGTTAGAGGATTTTCTGGAACTTCTTTTCCTTTTGATTTTTTAATGTAATTTTGTTAGAGAATAAAAATGTAATTTTGTTAGAGAATAAAGTACCTCAAATATTATCTCTTTAAAAAAAAAAAATAAATATAGTTAAAAAGGATACAGAATTTTTATATTTAAATATTCTAATTTCCTAAAATTTCTCCAACAATAATTTTAGGAAATATTTCTAAAATTCAGAATAATTATATTAAAAATATATTGAATAAAGATATTATCAAATAAGTATTTAATTTTTAATAATACATTTAATATTCCCTTTAATAATATATTTACTATTTTTATCAAAAATATTTAATAATACACGATAAATTATAATTTTTAAAATTATAATTATTTAATAAATTACTCAAAAAATATTGAAATAATTTTTAATTATAAATTATTGTCAATATCAAAATATTTTCATTACAACTATCAAATTTTAGAAATTAGCTCTTGAATATAATATTTTTATATAAATATAAATAGTTATTAAATATGTTTTAAACAAATATAAATATAATAAATGAATTTAAAAAAAATTCAAAACTAATAGATATTATCATTATATATACTTTCAAAATAATTTATAAGTAAATTAAATATATACATTTAAATTTTAAATAATTTTTAATTAACGATATATATATATATATATATATATATAGTTATATATATATATATATATATATATATATATATATATATATATCCGTTTAAACCGATATTTTCATCATTTCTTATATCTAACTTAATACAAATAAGAGTTCATATATAATCACAGTTCTAAGGTTACACAATTATCTTTTCGGTGGAATATACAAGCCTAATACCGTTAATGGGCTAGTCTGAATTTTCGGAGGGTTGAATTGAAAAATTAGTGATCCGAACCTGCAGCTAGTCGGGGTTCAGGCTTGATAAATTTTTTTTTTTTTTTTGATTTGTTGAAATGATGAAGGGAAAGTTGGTACAGTGGAGAGTAAGAAATGTCGGCAAAGAATAGGGAGTAGGGAGTGGGAAAAGAAGGAGAAAATGGAGGGGCTCAATGGCGCGCGAATACGTAAAATGAAAGAAAGTGGAGAGAAGGAAAGAAATAAATTTTTTCTCTCTGATTATCGTAATCTTTCTCAGTACAAAGGAACCCAGAAACAAAGAAAATGAAAGAAACAGAGAGGAGGAAAGAAAATGAAAAGGTTATGATGCTTCATTTTTTTTAATATCTAATGAAACAAATAGCTAGAAATCAAATATAATGAAACAATATATAAGTTAATAGTATAACAAATTGACATAAAGTCTATGTCTGAATCGCCCCCACACAGATAAACATAAAAAACAGCAACAAGATGACGAACAAAACTACATCGTAATAAGTAGAGGTGTTAAACGGGTCAGCCCGACCCATTTTGAGCCAACCCATTTGGATCGCAAGCCAAAACGGGCCAAGGTTAATCTATCACATTTCACTGTGTTAATTTTTTACCACTACCATGGGTTATGAAATAAAACGGGCTAAAACGAATTAAAACCTTAAAAATTAATTTTACAAATTCATCACTCTTCAAATAAATATAAATAATATATAAATATATAATAATAATTAATATATAAAATTATTGACTCTAAAGAATACAATAATAGTAAACAAACTTAAATAAATAAATAATGCTAAAACGCTCTAATCAAAGTACCAAACTAACTAGCTAACTAGTATCATAATAAAGTAACAACTTAATAACATATATAAAAAAACAATTTCAAAATATAAAATGAAATCTCATGTCTGGATCTTGATTCGTGCTACAAGTAGGTGATCCTAAATCAACAAAATTTGTATCCTAAATTCTCCTACCGCCATACGAAAGCTAATGTAGTGATACGGTCTGTGGTCGAACATGCGGGATGAGTTTCAGACAAATGACTTATAAAGTGATATTCAAAATTTGTGAATTTCAATTGATTTCGTGGATTTGCAAAAACAGGGATTGGTTATTCATAGGTCGAACCAAAATAAGAAAAAATGTAGGGGTTAGAACCCTTGAAGTGCTCTGCCACCGGTTTAGGGTTTTAAGGCAACCACCATGTCCCTGCCTTTTCCTCAAGGTCAGGAGGTGATGACATATAGTAATTTCCCAAACCGGATCTTCATTCGCTTTAAAACCTAAACCCTAATAATTTTCCTTGATAGAAAGCATTTATTTAGCATTTACGCTCCTACAAATAAAATCTATCACCACTCCATCCTACAATGATTCATAAAGGGCAACTAATGAATCTCGTTGATCTAATAATAAGTAATCCATTGAACCCTAAAAGATTACCAAGTATCGATCAACGAGGATGCATCTACGTTGAAAATATAACCCCTTAACCTACCTCCAAGTGGGTTCAGAATGGCAATCCAATGGATATCGCTTGCATCTAAAGCCAAGAATACACTCGAACCCTAAAAGCTTGCCAAGTATTGGCCAAAGAAAGTACATCAAAAGTTTCTTTAAACCTAGAGTTGCAAATTGGGGAACCAAAATGTCAAAACCTCGCTGCGAAAACAAACCGAAAGTTTACCTTAAACCATTGCTCAAGAGTCCTCCCCTTCAAGGAGGAAGAGGTTCAGTTTAAACCATCCTCCGAGTTGTCATCCTCGTGAGGAGTGTTTGGCAGCCAAGAAAGCCGGGAAAGTAAACAGCAAAATGGAGAAAAGGAAGGCCGGAAACCGCCGCCCGCCCTCGTATTGTCGAAGTGAAGTGATTCTGTTTGTACAGACCGAGGCTTATAGGTGCTCGTTGTATATGAAATTACCAAAATCGAAACTAAAAGCTATTACAAGGATAAAATGGGAAAAAACCAAAAACTGTAACAAAAACAACAAAAGCGTGAAATGCAGGAGAACAAGGGCTGCAGGATGAATAGTGTTGGAGCTGTGAACAGTGTTGCAGGAACCAAATTTCGCAATGCTCCATTTTTCACAGATTTTCCGCTTCTTCTTCCTTCCTCGTCTCCGACTAATGCCGAGCTTGACCCAAATTCTTCGTGCTTTGATCGACTCAACAATTTTGGCATGATTACCGCAAAAACCTGCAAAAACTAGCAACAAATGTGATCAAAGAGGAATAGCAGTAACTTTAATGTGCAAATCTGAAGACATAATACGATTAGTACACAAAAAAGCACTAAAAACCTATAATAAATAGGGTTCAAAATCACACTTTTTGGGCACTAATCAGATCTTCATCCTCATCCTCGTTATATAAAATAATAACAAGTGATTCCACATTAAAAATATCCAATAATAACACGTGATTCCACATTATAAAGATGTACATCTTTAATGGTGGTTAAGTTATCTTCATTTATTAATTAATTTATAATGTTAACAACATAAATTTCATTTATATTTAGAATAAAAAATATTTTTTTCAAAAATGCATATTAATCGTATAATAATGAAATATCTTATTTATTTGAAAATTCATCTTACTAGAAGATGTAATCATATTAGGAAATAAATCGGTGTGTAATTTTTGTTAATTATTTTAAAAATAAAAATATTTTGTTACTAATACTAGTTTAAGTAATAAAATTATTTAAAGTATACTGATAATTTAGTTATTGAATTTAATTTAATTTATAAACTAGTACAACTTCATTTTTATCAAAAAAATGAAATTGTAAATATTTATAATAAAATTAATGAGATAAATAAAATATATTCAATATTAAAACTGTAATTTATTTAATTCAAATGCATTCCATAATTTTTTATACAAAATTTTTTAAATATTAAATTATCATATAAATTATATTAAAAAATACATTTAGAATTTGAAAATAAAAAAGTCAAACAAATTTTAATATATTAATCATATGTTATAATAATTATTATTTTTAAAACCCTTATGCTACATAAGAGATAGCCAAAATATCAAATTTTATAAATGAATCCTTGAAAATCTCAATTACTAAGTTAGTTACTTAAATAAAAATTAAATAAAAATTTTGAGCAAATCGAGCTAACTTGGGCCAAACCCACATGTGCCACGAGCCAAAACGGGTCAGGTCAAATTGGTCCGGTTTTATTCGGCCTTAAATTTTACAACCTAACCCTCCAAAAATTCGGGCTAAAGTGGGCTAGCCCATCGGACTCAACCCATATTACCATCTAACAAGTCGACGACAAACCAAACGCCGATAAAACGACGACAACACAAAAAAGCAAGATACAACCTAAATCTTCGTGGAAAGAACCACTTTATTAAGCAAGAAAATGAAAGAAAAAGATGCATAGGGTGATTTCAGGCAAAAAAAACACCCTCTTTGCTTGAGGAAAAGAGGTTACAAGAGAACAAGATGAGAGAAGAAAAGAGGAGAGTCATATATGTAATCATAAATTGGCCTCCTTTTGTATTTATATTATTTTTAAATATCTTGGCTCATTTTGGTCCAATTTGGCCCGTGACCCATGTAGGATGAGATTGAGTTGATAAAATGTAGTCCCTAATAGAAGTTGACCAAGTCCACAAGCCTAGCTTAGTTGGTTAGAACGTCAACGTTAAAATGGTCGGACGTGGGGAGGGAGAGGTTCGAGTCTCACGGAGATGACATTATATTATATTAAAAGTGATTAGCTTTCAAAAAAATATAGAAGTCGGGCAAATCGTTTTGACCTATTTTATTTGCGGACTCAACTCCAAGTTAGGCCAAATGGATCGAAGTCCGCTCTAACCTACTTGTCGATTATGGCTATGGGTCGCCCAAGTGGGCTTGACCCGACCCGTAACCTAAGAGACACATCCAAGGTTCCCCGAACTATCTCAGTTCCTATAAATACGTGAACCCGAGACACCTCAGGTTGGAAAACAAGAAGTTGGAAAATCTATCATCTCCCTCATATGAAAGATCTCTCACATTTGTAGACCATTCTAAAAAAACTACAGAGATATTGAAAGGGTGTTCGTACTGTGAAAAACATCGAGTTCTACCCTTCAACAAGTATAGTTTATTTCCGTTGCAAATGAGAGAAATCTTACTTTGGTATAGGAGCTAGTACGGTGCTCTTTGTGCTTTAGTTTTTTTTGAAAAATAACAAAGAGAAAACGAACATCAAAAATTTTTTTTTCGTTTTTTTTGTGTCTGTGTTTTGATGCAAATTTGGTATGGATGGAAAGATCTTGTCGAGACCTTTCCAAAGAACTTTTTTTTTTTTTTTTTTTGGAGTTACAGTTGAATTATAGTGTTTTTTCAAAAATTTATGGAAAATTTCCTGCATTTTCGATTATCGCCGACAATTACGTGGTGGCGATGATCAAGGACGCAGAGGATGACATGGCAGTTGACCATCGGTGATGTGGTTGCTGACGTGGTGGTTGACTGGAAAATGACATAGGGCAAATTGAGGGACCACATGGCAGCATCTGATTGCGCCACTTGGCAAGCTCTGATATAGCCAAATGTCAGGATATGATTTGTCCATGTGGCGTAGGAGTTGACATGTGTTGACTGGATGACGTGCCAATTGACATGCATTGACCAAATTACATGTTAGTTGACTTTCGTTGACCGGGTGATGTGGCAGTTGGCATGCATTGACTGACAACTTTGACTGATATGTTTGATCACATTCGGACTCCATTTTTTATGAAATTAAAAAAAAATAAAAATAATTCTCTATTGAATGAGCACCCTTTCAAAACCTTTTGAGGTCATTTGATATTTTACAAAATTATGAATGTATATTAGTGTGATTGGGTGCATGTTAATTAAAGTTTGGCTTAAATGAAATGTTGAATGATTTATTTCTTATAATTGTTCAATATATCTATTCAACAATAGTTGTAGAGAAAAGCAAACAAAGCACAAGATACTGAATTTTTTCTTCACCCTTTATATATAATGGGAGAACAAATTATGATCGCTTTGGAGCGATATGTGAATATAATAAAAGACCCAAATCATTCTTTGGAAGAACACATTGGTGTCATGTATGATAAGTTGTGGAGCTTTCATGTGACCTTCAATGAGCATTATGAGTTGTATGTGGAACAACAAATGTGTATAGTGTCACCATTGTCTAATTCATGGGATTATGAGAAAAAAAACCCTTACTGAATGGGTGAGCAAGTTGAGCTATGAGAATATTGTAGCCAAGTTGAATAAGCAACTGGAGCGCCAAATACAAAGTGGTATTAGGCAATCTATTAAATCAATGAATGCATTCCCGTGGATGAAGAAAATGTCTGGGACATCAATCGAAGGAATTTGCTAGAAGAGAACACGCAGGTCACTGTGAGAAATGAATAAAAAAAGGAATAAATATATACAATATACTTTTATGCCTCATAAGTTGAATGCTAATTACATTTTATTCTCGCATGTAAAGCAGGAATAGAATGTTAAGCGCTTGAGCGACTATGTGCAAATATGCTATTATTTTGTGGGAATATTAGGATGCAGAGCTTAATGCCTCCCAAATCATTGACGCAAGTTTAAAGTTAACCATATCAACTAGGTTTTGTTATGAGAAATTGATTAGTCTCAGTTTGATAACCTTTTGTTTCTCCGACAAGAATAAGTTTTTTATTGTTTGAGTTTAGAACTTTGTGACATGTTATGGGTCAATAGGTCAGAGTCGCGGCTAAGTTAGGTTTTTCTTGTTTAGTTGAAATGGTTGCTACTAGAAGCATAGTTGTCGATTTGAACCAAGGGGACAAACTAAACGACAAAAATTATGATGTTTGACATCGCAAAATTTAGTACCTCTTGGAAGAGCAAGACATGTTGGAGACAATCACGCAGCCGATGGTTGAGCTTGAGCATGGAACAACTGCCCAACACAAATGAGATATGGAAGCATATCAAGCCTATAAGCGCAAGGATAGAGTTTCTCGCACTTTGATGCTGAGCAGCATGAGAAATTGTGACGCCCCGATCCCGGTCCCGCGGACCACCGCACCTCGCGGAACCTCGCGGTGTCTCATATCATGAGACCAATACATGAAAGTAAATGACTCAATTCGAGTCCATTATTCATACTGGCAAAATGTATATTTTATACCAAAAGGAATTTATTTACAATTTGTTTTATTTACAAATTATCCAAAACTGGGTCTTTTACCCATATTTTTACAAAAATACATAATAAAGCCACATATGGCCATCTCTTCGTCTCTAAGACCTCTGACAAGGCCCCATCCCCTAAGACGCCTTCAAGACTCGAAATAATTTTCCCTCGACAGGGTGAACAATGCCTAGTAGTTGAATTCCCCTACATGGGTTACTCCCCACCTAAGTGCACATGTAATGGCAACCAAACACATTCATGCAAATGCATGATCCTACTTGAATGTCTACATGCCCTGTCAATGCCCCGAGTCCTCATCGACTCCCTCACACACATAACTTGTCATGTATGAGAATTTATTCTCAAACAAAAATATTTGTTTTACGTTTAATATCCTTTGGACATCCTCCGAAACCCTAGGACACACTCCGACCATGGGAAACCTCTGAATCTGGACATCCTCCGAACACTAGACACCCTCCGAACATTGGACGTCCTTCGAGCACTGGACATCCTCCGAGCATTGGACACCCTCCAAACATTGGATAATTCCTAGTAAAACTTTTATCTTTACATTGGACATTTTCTGATTACTTTAAAATCATACGCTCAGCTTGGACGATGTCCCATGCTACCGAGCCCACCATCGACACCCACCAACCAATGCTCCATCTTACCATGTCCCCACGAAAATTTATCGAACACCAAACACTATGCCGATTTACCATGGTCAAACACTCAAATCTAGAATCTGACCCAAACCATGCACTCACACCCAATGTCATGATGAATTTGTGCATACAAATGCATGATGCCAATATTTTATGTCACATGAATATTTATAAACTACATGCACTATAAACAATTCACGATGGTTATACTCTCCTACACACAATTTGCATGTTATTCAAATATCAAGCAACAACACACGTTAAGCAATAATAAGGACCATTTCTTAGTCCAAAATCAACTCGACTATCCAAAATGGGTCCTAAAAATTCCAAAGATTCAAGTCCCAAGCCGTGGATCACCAAATCCGCCACTACTACTCACACCATCCAAACCATTTTAAATGGCTCTTAAACCGAAAATAAACCAAGTAGGAGAAGACCCCTACCTCCCGGAGTTGTCAAAATTCCACAAAACCGGTACATACGCGTAGCTCTTGCAGTGGGAAGCAACTTTTCCTCTTGGCTAGCCGGGATTTGACGGTCCGATCACCGGGAATTTTAGAGAGAAGGTGGACACTCTCTCTCTACAAAACTCTCCTTCCTTTTCTCTCTCTTTTTCCTTCTCCCAAAACCTACGAGAGTTTCGGGGTCAAGAGGACTGCCCTTCATGCTTATACATGTCAAGCCACCATTACCAAGCTTGGATTTCCTTATCCACTTATCCCTCCTCTAATTTGGGATTTTCATCAAATGGCATCACGCCATGTGTCCACCCATGGCCCACACTCGGTATCATGTTTAACTAATTCTCGCATTACGACACGAAGACCTCTCGGGTTTCACCAAAATGCGCCGTTATCCCGCACTATCCTCATTGCCTCGAAAAACGTGAAATTCCGACTGTTTGGGAATTCGACGTTGTAGCTAGATTTCGCAAGACGATTCCAACCCGCCAAAGCTGTTCGTCATCCAAGATCTAAAATCTAAATTTTCTATCAAATTACCGCTTTATCCCTTCCTCGCACTCGGATTTTCTAGGGTTTCATAGAAATGATATGATGTTGTGCTTTGAAAATAACCAATACCATGGCCGTCCTGACGCCTTGCCAAGATATAATTTGCTGGTACTTCAACCATGAGGTTGAGTTCTGACGCCTTACAAGAAGCAGTCGAATCATACCATGAGGCAACACCTCATTGTCATGTCAAACATGATAAGTGAACTGAAGGTTGCTGGCCACAAGTTAACTTATGAACAATGGGTTCAAGCTGTAATTCGATCTCTTCCAAATGCTTGGGAACATCTCAAGATAAATCTTACCCATAACGATAGTATCAAAACTTTTGATGATGTCGCACGACATGTAGAGTTAGAAGAGGATCGCTCTTCGTTTGACAAGTCTAAATTACATGCTTTTATATGATCGAATCCAAAGAAGGGTCGATCTTCCCGCATTGTGATGCCGTAAGAAATGGAAAGGAAAGGTTTCAAGCTCAGTTGAGAAAACAAGACCAATCTAATTGGAAATAAGCACAAGCGCGGAAAGCGTGTAGGAAAGCAAGACAAGAACATGAATTACTTCAACTCGTGAAGGGTCACTCGCTTCGTGATCGCACGTGACAAAGGTAATATATGACAAAATTAATTTCCATAATGCATTTGTTAGTAGTTGCTTAATGTTGATTGAGACTGTTCCTCATTGGACTATAGACTCAATAGCTACCGACCACATAGCAAGGGATTGCAATGCATATGTGGATTTCCGTCGAATTCTGAAGGGAAGTAGGAGCATTTTCATGGTAAATAACACATCAACGAACGTGCTTGGAATTGGCACCTGCAAATTGTTGATGCGGAAATGCCGCACTCTCTATCTCCATGATGTGCTTTATGCGCCGAAATACGGAATCTGCCTTATCGAAGTTTTGATTAAGCTTGGTTTTAAAATCAGATTCAACAAGATTATGTTAAGGTAAGTATTACTTTAATAACATAGTTTATGGGTATGGATTTCTATTAGACGGGTTTATTGTATTAGATACTATTCCAATTAATAAAACCACATCTGTTTTGTCACTGGAAATTCAAGTAGTAGTTCTTCTGTTATTGATGTTAAATGGCATGCCAGGTTGGGACACATTGGGCAGGACCATCTAAAGAGATTAGCTAAAGCTGGTCTTTTTGGATCTATAGATAAGATAGATTTGTCGGTATGTGAGCAATGATTGGAAGGAAAGGCAACGAGATTGCCTTTTGGTAGAGCCAAGAGAACATGTTTTCCTTTAGCGCTTATTCACTCCGACATTTGTGGCATAATGAATGTGAGGGCAAGACATGGAGCTCAATACTTCATCACTTTTATAGAGGATTTCACTTGATTCAGTCACATTTATTTGATCCCCTATAGATCCGAAGCATTGGATTGCTTCAAAATATAAAGTATAGTGGTTGAGAATAAATTAAACACAAAAATCAAATCTTTATAGATCGATAGAGGACATGAATATCTATCTGACCTATTTAAAGCATATTGTGATGAAAAGGGTATAGCTAGACAGTTGACCATTCCTTACACACCGCAACAAAATGGTGTGGTCGGTGTTAAGGAATTCGAATCCCTTTCGACATGGTAAGGTCAATGATGGAGCAAGCAAAGTTGCCAATCTCATTTTGGGGGGATGCACTAATGATTGCACCCTACATTCTAAATAGAGTTTAATCTAAGTCTGTTCCTTCCACTCCATATGAAGTATGGAAAGGTGCGACACCTGATTTGAACATTATGCGCCCATTGGGGTGTGTGGCTTATGTTCATAATGTTTCTAATGAACATGGGAAGCTTGGTCCTAAAGGGAAGAAATGTATCTTCATAGGATACTCAGAGTCCTCTAAAGGATATATCTTATAAGGGGAAGATAAAAATGGAAGTGTAACAGAAATTGAGCCACAAGATGTCGTATTCTTGGAAGAGGACTTTCTGGGACAAGGTGAGATAAATAGGGATACTCATTTCTATGAAATGGAAGATCCTGAGGTCAATAAGGGTGTAAGAATCATTTATTCAACACTTACAGGACCAGACATAAGTCTAACTCCACTTGAATAGAGTAGGAGTGACAATTGTTAGATCATGTTCCTATGGAGCAAGATCATGAACAATCTCAACCTCGATGTAGTAACCGTGAGAGAATTCCTCAACGTTGCTTTGAGATTGAGGGGGAAGCTTTCATGATTGCTCATGATGAAGAAAAGCCTAAAACAATTCAACAAGCTCTTTTTGGTCCTAAATCTAAAGAGTGGTTTGAAGCTATGAAAGAGGAAATGAATTCACAGGAATCAAACTGAGTTTGGGATTTAGTTGATTTACCGCCAAGCCGTAAGACCATTAGGAACAAGTGGGTTTTAATTAAACACAAGGCGAATGAGACAAGTGGGTTCTAAATATTAAACATAAGGCGGATGGGTAGCTAAGGGCTACACACAACAAGAGGGAATTAGCTGGCTACCCCACGTATGAGAAGGGAATTAGCTATGAAGGGGGCGCCATCGCATGGCGAGGTTCGCATCAGTGGCACCATTACAGCTATTATGGCAGTGGATCTAGAATTCATGGTCAAGGAAATGGACTGATAAAGGCCCACTCTAACAATGATTTCGATGGAAGAATATCATGGATCAACCTTTAGGCTTAGATCTCTAAAGACGGGGAGCGTAAAGTTTGCAAGCTCAAAGATATCTATAGTCTTAAATAGGTCATAGAAATTGAGACATAAATTTAATCAAACCATCTTTAGAAATATGGTATTACAATGATGGAAGAAGATCATTGTGTGTGTATTAACGTTCAAGCCATACCTCATTCTTCCTATCCTTATTTAACATGATAATATATTAATTAGGAAATGATAAGCAATTGATATGTGACCCAAAAAGTGCGTTATCATCAAAATTTAGAAATAGAAGACATGGGAGCTGGCTATGTACTTGGTGTTAGATCACAATGGATCGGCAAAACGCCTCTGGGTTTATCAGAAAGATAATATTATATAAAGAAAATGTTGCAGCGTTACCATATGCATGATTACTGAGCTATCGGACCTGCTGTTGAGAGAAATTTGAGCCTCGAGTCTTGATGTATCCCAGTCGTTTGAAGAAAGAACAGTGATAAAGTACCTTACTCCAGTGCTATCGAAAAGTACGAGTATGCAATGATGTGCGTCCGGACATATGCTATGTTGTTAATTTGTAGCCCGATTTCCAATCTAATCAGGCGTAGCTTAACTAGTGTTGTGAAGAGAATTTTGAGGATATGCAAGAAAGACAACATATTATGTGTTGTGCTACCAAGGGAGACATTTGTGATTGATTGGTTATACGGATCACGATTAGGGAGAGGCGTCTGTCAACGCAAATCAACGTTTGAATATCGTTCACTATTTGGAATGATTGTCTGTGATATCATGAAATTGAAAGCTTAGTCTTGTATATAGCCTTATCAACGATAGAAGTAAGAATATGTAGCTTGCCCTTAGAAATCAACAGACAATTTGGTAGAAGAATTTTCTAAGACATGAGGTTAATTAGCTGCTTGCAGAAATTTGGTGACTCTTTATTGTGACAACATGGTTGCATTGGCAGTATCTTGGGATCCAGAAATATCATGGGAAGATAAGTATATCCAGATTATATATCATTTAGTCATATATTTGATCACGCAAAATGAAGTGGTTAAAACGCAATCCACACCCGATGAGATAGTATGAGCCCATTTACTAAACCAATAGCGGGGATGCCTTTGTGAAGCATGTGAATCTGGCTTATGTAGGATGTGATTAGATAGACAAAACACTTGTGATCTTCTTACAATAAGATAAAGAGCTTTTCAAATGGTTAGCTTATTTTGTTGTTTGTGAGGAATATATTTGAAAGTAAGCAAAAAATTCAAATAATGTATGTAGATAGACTTGATTGACTCTATCACATGAAAGGTAGCGCCTCTGGCATTGCAGGGACCAAATGAAATGGGGCCCATTTGAAGGCTGAGAGCCTGATGGGAGGGAAGGACTTTGATTATATTATCACTTACTAGGTCACCTTGATGAGAATCAAGATATGAGATTCTTTGTTTGAATCGACATGAATGCCTTACCCCACCATCCATGTGTCTTTTTAGAGGAAGCTGAGTGTGGAACTTGTTGTTTAACATCATGAAATGTGGAAATAAAAGTTTCGAGTTTGATGCTTTTGGAGCGACAAGACTAAGACTCATATGGTGTTATTTTTTTTATAATTTAGAGTAAGACATACACTCATTCATCTTTTATAAGAAAGAGAAGCTCCACCATAACATGCATTTCATACTGTATGTGTTAGATGACCAGCCCGGGAGCGAGAAGGAATCCTGCTTCTTTCTTATGTGAGTCCCGAAATCCTGGCCATGGATTTATCTGCTACCCTTTGTGACTTTTGACTATATCGTGATGTGATGAGTTGATGTTGGCTATCTTATGATGCTCCCATAGTCATGGAAAGATTCAACAGACATTCTTAGAAAAGCGAGTTAACCATCCCCGATTGGTATGAGAGCGAATGAAAATTCTTTGCTTATACACTCGTTACTTATATTCATAATGGAGTTATTTACGACAGTAGAGCTTGGGAATAGCAGAATCTTAGTAATTGTAGAATATATCTAAGTGTATGGATTGTTAAAGGAGATTGAATCATACTTAATGTCACTTCCACTCCCCGCCCCGGGCGGTAAGAAAGGGGCGCAACACTTCCAGACTAGGACTTTTTAACCTGTTTTTCGACATTAAGTGGTCCATTTCATAAATATATATATATATATATATATATATATATATAAGAAAGTAAATCTTCTTGCACTACCACCGTAGTAGTGTTTAAAATGTCCTGTACATTTAATGCCTAAGTCCCATTTACTTGTACTTATACAAATTCCACTATTACAAAACTATTACATTTATATTACAACACAGAGACAAAAACCTACATCAAGTGGACTTCTATTGTTGTGTTAGCCATGGCTGATGCGGAATGCCACAGATGTCCTCTTCAGTACCTACATGGATAAACATCCGTGCTAAGCCTATAACTTAGTGGGAAACAGATAACAGTTATGACCACTAGGAGTGGTCCTAAATTACAGGATACAATTAACATAACTTTTATAACGAAATTTCATATCTCTCGTAGGAGTTTAGAACAGAGATCTTGTACAGAAGGTACCCGTAGGTACATTACAGAGCATATATGATTTCTTATACTTTCTTATGGTTCATATTATTCAAATTCTATACTGATATAAATGTTTTGTATATATTTATATTATTCAAACAGACAACGTATAAGTATTTGCCTGTATAGACTAGTAACAATGAATGATAGGTACACAGTAGAATAGGTACTGGTTACAAATACTTATATGTAAGATTTCATTGTAGAAACGTGCTTATCTCACACAGAAACGCCTTTAGCACTAACAGAGTGCCAAGACCGACAGGGAGACGTGGTTCCGCCTCATGTAAATATGTCATAGCATTATCAGAGTGTCGAAACACCGGTCAGGTGCCTATTCATTCGCTATTCGGTCTTAAGCAGACATACAATTATATGTCTTACTAAGCTTGTTATATTATTCTTAAACACATTAGCAAATAAGGGCAAGAAACCATGTTTGCCCAACGATAGAACATTTTTCATATAATTTTTATACTTATACGAATCCTTTCATTCACTTATTAGGATCCTCATTAATCCAATGGATGATTGTTAGAATTAACGGAAGAGATGAACCAAAACATGACTTGCAAGTACGCCTAGGGGAAGCAATACTACTTGTGCGCACGTAAAATGCGTAAATCTCGAGCCTGTTCGCATAGGCGCACCTCACGCCTAGGCGTGAGTGTCGGCAAAATGCGCACTGGCTAGATTTTGGCCCTTTTCACCGGAAATTTCCTTCCAAACCAAAACCAACTCAACCAAAACTCAAAATACACCATAAAACTCATCTTATACCAACCAACAACACTTCTAATAGGATTTTTCCTACACAACTTAGACAAAGAGAGATTTCCATACATAATCCCTACACATATAGTTTCCAAACAAAAGTTTCAAAATTCCAAACTACTAATATCAAGTTCCAAACCAAGGAGATGTTCCAAACCTAGATTTCTTCTTCTTTTTCCCTTCTTCTCTTCACTTCTTCTTCTTTTCTTCTTCTCTTCTTCTCTCCCTCTTTCTCCCAATCGTAAAGCCCTAGCTTCAATGCAAAAAAAATGAGATTTTCCTAAGGCCATGTTTCATCTTATCCAAATTTGACTGCACCTCTCCCTATTTTCCACTCGTCCTCATTTTCATTTTATTTGCAAACCAACTTATTAAATTTCTAACTTAGCATATAATCTTATTATCATATAACCTTTAGGTCCTGGATTGGTAAATTACTAATTTACCCTTGACTCTTAAATTAATCTCAGGTTTATCCCTTTTCACTTTTAGCACTTAAATCCGGAAAAATGAAAATTTTACTTATATTATACCCTAAACATGTAATAAACGACTAGGGTATAATTTGGGGTGTTACACTTAATCATGTGTATTATGAAAGATGCTTAGGGTAAATAAGCATTGTCTTACCCTTATGAGATTGATATCTCCTATATGGCCTAGGAATAGGTTTGTATTGGAGCTCCCACCATCAATGTGTTTCAGGTCGCACGGTCTATTCATCTGTATGATTTATTCTCTGTTTGAATTATTAGGATGATGTTTGTGATGTGTCAAGCCCAACGAGTGGGAGATGTTGGATTATAGGTATGGGTTGCCCAAGTGGGCTTGACTCGACCCGTAACCCAAGAGACACATCCAAGGGATGTGTCTCCCTCAAAATTGATCTCATGTTCCTATAAATACAGGAACCTGAGACACCTTACGAGGTTGGAAAAACAAGAAGTTGGAAAATCTATCATCTCCCTCATATGAAAGATCTCTCACATTTGTAGACCATTCTAAAAAACTATAGGAGATATTGAAAGGTGTTCGCATTGTGAAAAACTCATAACAAATTCCATCAAAGTGATATGATTCGCCAAATACTGAAGACACCGAGTTCGCGCTTTAACAAGTAAGGTTTATTTCCGCTGCAAACCATAGAAATATTACAGTCTTAATACAACAAGGCACTCCAACCTCTCCTTCTTGATCTAAGCAAACATTAGCACCAACTACTTCTTAGAGAAAGTCAGTTTCTTCAGAGAAAATGTCAGCATTGCCTTGACTATTGGAGTGAGATCTATTACCTTCCCGTCTCTACTCAAGATTGGAGGAGATTGTTACAGTTGGGTGATCCTAATTTTGTCCAACTCGTTTGTTGAGAGGGTGATTTGGATTAAAAAAACATTTTGAAAATTAAATTTCAGTCTGACTGGGTTCATGTTTTTGAAAATTGTTTTATGTTCTAAAAGATAAGAAGAAAAATGAAGAGCACATTTGTAACGCCCCGTCCCAAGAGGGTGTACGGTATGTGTAACCGTAGGGTCGCATATGTGCACCAAGGGGTTCCTTAATTATTTGAGTGTCATAGTAGTATTTTTGAAAGTCGCTTAAGGGATGAAATTGGCAGTTTTCAAAACATTGTAACACTTTGAAATTGAAAGTGGAGGGGTGAAAGTACAAATTTTGGAATTTCAAAAGGGATACAATAATAATAATAAATCGCCGAATTGTTCAGTGAAGCCTGAAAATTCTCTAGATCTCTGATAACAAACGATCAAGGCTAAATTTGTCTCGCAAATCTAGTGACCTTAAAAGTTTCTTGGCCGACTCAAACAATGAATGTAGCACCAAGTGTGCAAATTGCTTGGTTGTGCTGACGTGTGTGGTCTAATCGAATGTGTAGGGTAATAGCAGAGACGGGAAAAAAGTGGAGTCGTGCTCAATTATTGTAAAAGGAAAGGTGAGTGTTCTAAACTTATTTTTAATTACTAGTGTATTATTTATAAATCTTTTCACTGGTATGTTATGGCTTTAAAGTATTAAACTATATTTCAAGGAAGCTACTTGGTTTTAAAAGATAAACCATATTTCAAGCAAGCAATGGTTCGATCAGAAACCATATATTTGAAACAAGCAAGCAATGGTTTTGATTAAAACCATATTTGAAAGCAAAGGCAAAGTGCTATTTGATTTGTAAAACCATAAGTGTGTTTTTATAAAAGAGGCCTTTAAGAAATCCTTTAAGTTTTAAGCAAGCATACTGGGCTGAGGTATTCGCACGCGCACGCGGTTAGGGACATCATTTCATGCATTTTAGATTCATTTTTATTGTCAAACTTAGTTCATGCGTCACGGCATATTAAAGGGGACCGCACGTACTGAGAGTATATGGTTAGCGCTGCTTAGCTATTATACGGTGATTGTACTGCTGGCCCTTCACCATATTTACCGAAAAAGGTGATGTGGGCCAAGGCCCTTCCACCTAGGTGATGGACCTAGGTCCTTCCACCACATTACTTGAAGCCCAGTTCCCTACACATTGCAGTAGTGAAAGCAAGAAAGCCTCCAGTTGGTCGATTTTGATTTATACATTTTTACACAGTTTTAAAATCAACCATTGGTAAGTGCAAGATTTTGAGAAAGTTTTAGAAACTTTTAAAGCAAGCGGTCGGCTTCAAAGCTCTATGTTTATGAAAAGTTTTATAAACTTTTAAAGCAAAGCAAGGGAAGCACTTTGAAAGTTTTAGAAACTTTGTATGCAAGCAAGGTTTCGAAAATGTCTTCAGAAAATATAGTTTTACGCTTAGAGATATTTTTAGAAAAAGTGCTATTTTATAAAGCATACACCTTCACCGAGCCTGCTAGCTCATTATTTTCCCTGCTTAAAAACTATTTGTCGTGTATAGACACGCCTGACGTTATGACATATTAGATTCTATCAATTTCTAGTACAAGGTTGTTTTAAATAATCATATTTATGAAATACTTTGAATCTGTACAGTTGAGCATATGTATGTACATAGTTTTGTTTTATGAATGTGATGAGCCCGAGGCCCTTTGAAGAAGTGTTGTTGGTTTCCATGTTTCTAAAAGTGTAAAATTGTATACATGTTTCGGGATATGTCCTCAGAGTGCACCGTTATGCTGCTCGAAATTTTATAAAATCACAAATTTAGAAAAGAAAAATTTTTATACGGCTTTTCAACAAGCAACACAGCTTCGCTTCATAGGATTCTATAGTCGTTGGAAGTAACGGTCGGGGGTTTCTTTGGGGTGGCCAAGCACACCGCTAGTAGCGGTGTGACAAGCCGTATCGTGAGCCCGTGCATACGATAACCTTAAGGTTGAGGAGAATGATACCACCATAAGTCGTATCAAAGCAAAGTGTCTTTAGAAACCTGTGCTTATTAAGTTAACTCGGTAGCTTACGTGGGATATGCACACTTTATTGCACACACAAACCATGCATTTTCAAACTCCACATACATATTAGTTTCAAAGCACAACCGGCTTGATATCAACGCAACACTATGTCAAGCGTAGGTCAAAGTAAATCTTGAGAGTCATTCCAGGCTTTCAGGCCATTCCTACGTGACCTGGAGGATAGCATCACGTAGTTGTCTACACGCCTTCGCCAGAATCAAATTTAACTATGTGTCAAATAATCATTCAAAGCACCAGAGGGAGCTCCAATTCCAGATTGTTTACTCGCAATACAGTGGCACGATTGCTCAAATAGTGATAGAATGATCATCAAGAGTCGCAGCTTCAGCCACCTCAGCCGCTACCCAAAGAGGTTCCTAAAGAGCCTGTGAGGTCTATAGAGAGAGCACAAAAGTTGGGCGCTAAGCCATATGATGCCACATATCCGCAGGCGTACTGGGTCGTTAGATAGAGGAAACAAAGATTTACGGAGTTACTGCCGCACAAATGATCGTAGGTCCTATTTCTTCAAAGCTTTTCTCGATGGAGGACAGGGCTAAGGATTGGTGGGATGCTGTGGATAGGAGGCATCCTGATGGTATATCATGGGACTAGTTTCAGCAAGAGTTTACTGACAGATTCTTTCCTTAGAGTCACAAGGATTTGAAGATTGAGGAGTTCTTCAGATTAGAGCAAAAGAACATGTCAGTATCAGAGTATGAGAAGAGGTTCTCAAAGTTAGTCAAATTGGTTCCATATATTCAGGCTGATGAAGTCCTGAAGTGCAAACGATTTTTAGCAGGATTACATCACCATATCAGAGTTCATTTGTCTGTGGTTCCTCATAATAGAGATCAGGACTTAGTCGAGGCCGCTTCCAGGCTGAGGGTATACTGGCCATACCAGGTGTACGAGCAAAGTGAGGCAAGAGGAGGCATCAGGCACTTCCCAACAGAGCCCTCGTCAGTCCAAAGAAAAGAGCAAGCGGTAGAGGCTGGCAAAGGCCGCAGGCCTGAACTATCTCTAGTCGTGTGATCAGCCGAGGCCCCGCCAGCAAGAAGGACACCCGCAGTATTCCTCCCGTCTATCATATGTGTCGAAAGCGACACCATGGGGAGTGTAAAAGATATAGTACAGGGTGTTTCCACTGTGGCCAGGAAGGCCATTTTATTAAGGAGTGTCTCGCCTTGATCGATGCGCAGACATCGCAGCCACCCTAGCTGCTACTCCCAAAGACCGCAGATGAGCACTCAAAGGTCTTCGAGAGAGGTTTCCTGCTGTAGGGGCTGCAAACCAAGCAGGGAGAAGCTGGTAGAGATGCAGGTAGTGCCCAGTGGAGGCACAGACCAGATCAAAAGCCGTAGTTTGCGTCGTGACTCACAGATGTAGATACCAGATGTGTTATCGGTATTATTTCTATCCTTGATCATGATGCATATAAATTAGTGGACCCAGGAGCCACACATTCATTTACATCCAGGCCTTTCTTTGATCGCTTCCAAATAGAGACCCAGCCATTAAAAGGTCATATGACGCCTTCCGCATGAGATCCGTTATTCTGACAGTAGTCGAGATAAGAGAGCTCGATCGGGGGACAAGAGTTCCCAACGGATCTCATGGTCCTAGATATAAGGGATTTTGATGTGGTTCTTGGCATGGATTGGCTATCTCACCATAGAGCCACTGTAGACTGTTATAAAAAGGAACTAAAGTTGCATAGGCTAGGGAAATTGGAGGTAAAATTCAGGGGAATACATAGAGAGTTATCTTCGCATGATCTCCCACCACATGGCAGCAGAGATGTCAGTGTAAGGGATGCCAAGGTTATCCGGGCTATGGTGGAGATAGGAAGGAGGAGACTCTAGTGGATGAGATTCCCGTTGTTAGAGAGTTCCCAGATGTATTCCCATATGATATTACAGGCTTACCTCCAGATGGAGAGGTGAAGTTCATTGATTTGATCCCAGGGACTAAGCCCATTTCCATTCCTTCTTATAGATGGCTCTTCGTAGCCGAGGGAGCTTAAGGCCCGGGCCGAAGAATTGCCGAGTAAGGGATTCATTCGGTCGGAGCATATTCCCATGGGGAGCTCTAGTTCTCTTCATGGAAAAAGAAAGATGGGAGTTTGCAGTTGTGTATAGATTACAAAGTACCGAATAGAGTTATTTATCTCAGAATCGTGATCCACTTTAGATCGATGAGTTATTCGACGTCCAGGGTCTCGAGTGTAATTTCAAGATAGCTTTGAGGTCGGGTATCATCAGTTGAGGGTGCAGGAGGGTGATGTTCCAGATCGTGATTCAGGACACGCCACGCATTATGAGTTTCTCGTGATGCTCGCTTGGTTTGACTAATGCCCCGACAAAGAGTTTATGGAGTTGATGAACTGTGTATTCCGCACCCATATTCGATAGGTTTGTCATAGTCTTTATCAATGATATCCTAGTGTATTCGTAGTCCAGGAGGAACATTCAAAGCACGTAAGGATTGTGTTGCACTTATGAGCGGCAAATATATGCCAAGCTGAGCAAGTGCCGCTTTGGCTTGGACAGGTGGCATTCCTAGTCAGCGGATCTCAAACCCAGGGGGTGAGTGTGGGATCCCTAGAAAATAAGTCGCGGGTGTTGAAAGCCGCCAAAGAATGTGTCAGGAGGTTAGAGCCTCCCTTGGTTTAGCAGTGGCATTACAGAAGTTTGTTGAGGGGTTTCGTGATAGTAGCTCTTAATCGACTGCCGACAAGGAAAGATGTCAAGTATGATTGGGTGGATACCGCATCAGAAGCTCAAGAGTCGATGGGCAAGATTGACTTTTACCTCCGGGCTTCTACTTTGTCGTGGCCCTCTCTATCACGTGACATACAGTCCTTCCGTGAGCGACTCGGAATTTCTCCCCCTACTCTTGCTAACTCTATCGACGTAGTAATCTCCCCTGTACCGCAAACCATGTTGCAAACATGTAAAAATTCTGGCCGCAAAACCAAACCTTCCTTTCGCCACACTCGTCAAGACATAAAATAACTCTATCACACATAAAGCTCAACTATCGCCAACTCCTTCACATAAAAATATTCTATCGCCACAAGAAAATGCTCAGCTCAGTTCAAACTTTGCTCACACAAAACACTCGTCAGGACATAAAATTCGCTTCAGGCTGCAAACTCACGCGACACAGAAACCTGCAATTCACCAAAATCTCCACATAACAAAAATTGCCTTGTCGCAACACAAGGCCCGTTGGTCCCGCCACCTTTGTCATTACTGTAACACTCATTACACTACAAATTTCCATCGCCACGACGCAACTTCCTAGCCTTGAACTAAGCTCCGTCGCAACCTCGACCTTTGTCAGACCGTCCCGGTCGCGACAGTTGAAACCCCATCACATGGTCACGACTGGGAGAAAACAGCTCATAACACAAAGGAACCCCTGCCGACCCAAAACCAGCCCAAGATGCAAAAGAATCCCTCTGTGCCTTCCCTACACCTCCGCCTCCCTTCAATGCAAGAATTCCAATGCCATCGGTCGCTCTATATATATCTTTTATGCAAAGACTAAATCTGGAAACTTTTCCAACACTTTAATGAATAGATCCAAAATAAGTTTATTACAAACTTCTCATACACATACAAAATCGGATATCTGACTTAGAATATTACAAAATCATAAAATAAGTCGATCCGTCTTTCTTCCTCACTACAGGTGAGATGGAGTTCTCACATGATGTAATTCTAGATTTATTCTTCGCGTCCCAATGCATGGGTTCCTTGACTCCCGCCGCCTTCTCAAGGGTAAAATCTGAAAAGGTTCAGATGTAGGGGGTGAGCACGAAGCTCTGTAGGAAAATCCTCCCAAACTCAAACAAGGTTTAGAAAATTATGGAAAACGGTTGGTCTTATTTTTCTTTTAACATAACATAGACATGCCACCCTCGCATAAAAATGTGCTGACATTTCAAATGTATCTCAGTTTATAATAAACAATAATTAAATGAAACTACATCGCATAAAAAGAAATAATAACCAATTTCACCAGCAAACAATTTCCAGCAAAGCCTTTGGCAAGCGGCATACTTAACGGTAACTCCTACCCCCTCGCTGTTCCGGCAGCATACTTAATGCAACCTCCACCCTCCACGTTATCTTTGTTTCTCAAGCATCCTTACTAGGAACCTCCTGAGAATGAATGAGCAACCTTACAAGGGACCTCTCACTCATCACGGTAGTGTTTTCCCAAGCATCCTTACCGAAACCTCTTGAGAAGGAATTGAGCATCCTTACAAGGAACCTCTCACTCATCACTACAGAAGAGCTTTCAAGCATCTCTTACTGGGAAACTTCTTGAGAATGATTGAGCATCCTTACATGAACCTCTCACCCTTGGTCATTCTAACAACCATACAAGAACATATCCTACCAACAATCATCACCCACAGCCACGATTCCACAACTCTAATTTACAAGAAAATCTTCCACAAATATCCACAAATCTATTATGAGGCAATTTCAATAAACTATTAGAAAATACAAAGAGGTCAGGTGAAACCACATTATTTTCCACTACCAACACAAATCACTATGATTTAGAAATCAATCCCAAAGAACACATTCAAGAAGAAAATCCATCATTCTTAAATACTAGGATTTTTAAGACAAGAAAAGGGATTTCATGGGTATTCAACCCTAACATTGTTCAAACATGTAATATTTTGCAAAAAGACTAAGAGCTAATGATTCCATATCATAAATATATGACACCGATAGCCCAAACATATATATAAATACCTAGCTCTCAATGTAAGTGAATGAGAGAAAACCCCTACTTCTTGAAATCCTTGGTTTGTATGAAGATCTTGAATTTTACCCGACTACCCTTCAATCTTCCTATTTCGCTCTTCCTTTCTTCCTCTCTAATGATCTCTGGTGGTTCCAAGTGGGTGTGGGTGAGAGGGAGGAAAGAAAATGAAGGAAATGTGGAGGAAATGGGATTTTGATAAATAGCTGCCTGAATTTCATTGTTCATGGCTGTTTTGGTTTTCTCCAAAAATTACGCTTACCACTAAGATCTCCAATTTGATCTATATGACTCCGTCTCTAAGGTTTTTTCGACGCTAGGGATTCATTTTTAATGTTATTTCAACCTAAAAAAATGTCATATTTTCTCTTTAATTATTCAGCTCTTTTATACTTATTGCTCTTATAATTTGATTTAGGATGTAAATGGGGATTAAAGGCAAAACGAAGTTAATTGACGATGGTTGATAAGCCAGGTATGTGGGGATTTATGTGAATAAATTATATACTAAATATTATTAATTTAAATAAAATATAAATTATATATTTATTACATCACCGGTTTGACCATCGGTTCCAACCAGTGAACAATGAATCGGTAACTTTTTCGGTTCAATGTCTGGTCCAATTTTTAAAACATTGCTTATAATATTATGCTTTGATACCAATTGATTTTTTTTTAAACAACTGATACCAATTGTTAGTATCTTATAAACCCTACATTTTTTAGGTAAAATAAACCCTAAAAAATAGAGGATTAAAATGATAAAGTGGTCGAAATAAAAAGGAAGATTTTCAATATTTTCTTTAAGCACACAAACATTAGTATGGAAGCAAAACCAAGGGCTAAAAGGGTTAGAATATTTTGTACCAGCAATGAGTAATGAATAATGGTCATGTGACTTTAAAATCCATTTGTTGGTCGGTCACGCCCCGAACCTACCCTAGGGGCATGATCTGCCAATTCACACCTCAAGCCTCAGCTAAAGGCTCGGGCTGTGAAACGATACTAACATTCCTTGTAATTGGATTTTTTGTCCAATTACCAACACAGCGAAAGTAAATGCGTAACTTTCTAAATTCATAAATTCCTCCAAATTCAAAAATTTCATGCTGACAAAAATTACTTCTAAATTTCAAATCTCAATTATGCATGACATATGAAGTTCAGAATATAAACAAGTACTGGGATCTTCAACCAACTTGTACTAATATAAAACGAATGTTATCATCCAAGTGACTTTCTCAATTAACTTTCAAAACCCAACATTTCACATAAACATGAACTTATTAGTTCAACATGATCCAACATAAAGTTCTAATCAAATCCTAATGATAACGAATCCCCAACCTAGCCATCACTCCTCGCAGAAACTAAAAGTACCTGAAAATATGTCAACGAATGGGAGTGAGCTTAAAGCTCAATAAGAAATACTAATACATTTTCATGGATCAAAAAGTTTTCAATCATATAACAAATAGATGTTTTCATCAAACTTTGATTCAAAAATAAGTTTGAACATTAACAAAATTTACTTCAAAACATTCTACACCTACTAAATCAGTTTCATATCAAATGTGATCCAAACAATTTACATCAAATTTGACCAAACATTTTCTTATATCAAGTCCAAAATCAAATACATTTCAAATCTCATTTTCTAGTCATCAAATATCAAATGGTGCCCACCTAATGGACTTTCAAATGGGTGGCTTAGCTGCAAATTGTTCCTTTTAAGGTGGACGGAACCAAACACTACTAGTACTAGTAACCTCTAACCGAAACCCCTAGAGGCTGGGGTTCAAATCAATTACATTCGCCACCAAGGAATGTAAATGTCAACTATTATTCCTTACTGGGAGCTATGGGTCAATAGTGTCAAATCACAATCTCGACAAGGCCGAATCCACCAAGCTTCAAATATTTAACTCAAGTCAAATTGATAAAAACATCATATCTCCACATTTTCTTTCGTAAACAAAACAAATCTCAAAAGTACAATCATACAAAACTACTTTTTGATCCATGGATAATCAAATAAATAAAAAAGTAAAACTTTTCATAAACCAAGATTATATATAATTCAGTTAAAACAATTTTCATCCTCAAATGAAGTAAAAACAAACAATTTTCTTTTAAAGATCTGCATTAATATCTCTTACCTCATGAGTACTAAAATCTTTTGAAAGAGGTAATCCAAGAATTTCACCAATGAAATATTCAAATAATAAGGAAGAAATCTTATCATCATTACTTATTTATTCTTAAAACTTTCCTAATTTGATATTCTTTAACAATGATATTATTTTAATTTTTTTTAATTGCAATAATAAAAGTTAATGGATTTCTAAATATTTTATAAAATTTGTGATTTATAAAGTTTATTCTATCAACATGATTTTTTTGTTCACCTCAAACATATTGACAACTGTTCAAATGATAATTATTTGAATTAGGTAGTTTTACAAATTTTATAAACTCCATATTCCTTTCTGATCTTATTTTAATAATTTATTTATTTTTATGCTCTATCCGAATCAAATCTTTTACTAGAAAGAAATAATACAATAATATTTTATAAATTATATTATTACACAATGCTCATCTAGCCTTTTTACCTAACACCACAGACTGACAACAAGTATTAATGGATCTTATTTCCTATAATTGCTAAATAATTATTCTAATCATATTC
Source organism: Tetrastigma voinierianum (assembly GCA_016808115.1). Taxonomy (NCBI): domain Eukaryota; kingdom Viridiplantae; phylum Streptophyta; class Magnoliopsida; order Vitales; family Vitaceae; genus Tetrastigma; species Tetrastigma voinierianum. The sequence continues at coordinate 79,568 of JAEQBH010007992.1, read as the reverse complement.
CTATCTAATAAATTCTCAATCCTTAATAAAATATTTATCGTCAAAAATACATATATCTTAAATACTTATCAACATATATATTTATACAAAAATTCAGCATTTTCAAATTTATCTTATTTGTTTATTATTATTTTCTTTCAAAATATTCCAAATAATTTTTCATTCTCATACTTCAAAGTAATTTAGTATGACACCATCAACTTATTTTATTTTGCTTAAAATCTTAAAGTGTAATCTAAATCCACTTTCATGCCGATCTAAACTGAAAATTAAAGCAATCTACATCAAAGAAATTCCAGAAAAATAAAATAAGGAAGATCTTACCTTTGAGAAATTTGTTCTTCAAACTCTAGATCCGAAAGCCGCACGCCCTTCCTAATTCTACTCAACCGAAGAAATTCAAAATGAATAGAAAGGATTTTCTTTTCTTATTCCAATTTATACCTAGGGTATCTATTAGGAAAATTACCTTTTTACCCCTCTTTCATTAAATTAATTAATTAATTAGCTAATTGAATTATCATTATTATTTTCCTAACTTATGCCTATAAAAATTCCTGTCATTATTATTTTCCCTAATTTATACCTATACAAATTCTTGTCATTATTATTTTCCCTAACTTATACCTATACAAATTCCTGTCATTATTATTTTTCCTAACTTATACCTATACAAATTCCTGGGTGTTACGACTATAAAAAATGTGTCTATGATTCACAAAAAAAAAAAAAAAAAAGAGTCTATTTGGCCACATTTATTAGCCGTGTGCCTCAATCAATTCCACCACAACTCAATTAGATATGGGGGCTATATAAACTCTATCACCGTGGATTTTTCCAACCCCTACTAAAAGCATATCACAATTTGGCATTTTACTTGTGATTGTTAGAAGGAAAGAAAAAGGTAAGAAAAGGAATATACAAATTTTCTTTTTCGTATGGATATCCACGAAAATGTTAAAGGAAAATAAGAAATCTGTTTTCTATATCACTTTTTCATTTCACCACTGTAATAGATGATTTTTTGGGTAATTTGCAGTTATGGCATGAGGGGACAAAAAAAATATAAGTGAAGTTTTTAAAACAAGCAAAACATGTAAGGCTCCCAACAACATAATTAAAACATGTAATGTAACAGTAAACACTCTTTGGTAGATAAAAATACCCCTCAACTACGGTCCACAGTTGCCACATAGGATAGAGAGAAAAATTGTTGCATTAGCAGCAACTTAAAAAAAAACAAAAACAAAAAACAAATTCATTTCCTTCTGGCCCTCTTCTTCTCATCAGGTAGCAAGAAAGTGAGGGAGAGAGAAGCCCTCGCCTTCTAAACCTCACTGCATTTTGCTTCTAAAATCTTGTAAATTTGAGACTTAACAACAACATTTTCGATGTTGTATGCATGGGAGAATGTGCTGCTCACAAACCCTAAAATCACATCTTGAAACTCCCATTTTTAAAAAGAAATCATACATGAAACCATTTCTGTAAGTTTTTTCAATTCATATTTCCATTGGGGGTGAAAATTGTGATTTTGTTGGTTAACAACTCGTTTTGAAATAAAAACCAGCATTGAAACATGAACAAAAATGTATCTATAAGGTTAATGAAAGTAAAGTTAGGTTTTTTTTCATATGAAGCAACGTGGAAATCGGTGTTATATAAGATAAGCCTAAGTATATTACTTTTGTTATAGTCAATGTTACATTTATGTTTTACAGGTGTTATATTAAGTTCAAACTCCGTTTATCGTTAGTTAAAATTCTGATGTTACTTGAACATGGTTAAATATTACATATTGTCAACCCTTAAAAGAGTGAAAAAAAGGCTTTGTATGCAAAGCTTATCAAGTTATGTTGTGTAATATGTCAGTTCAATTGTTAAAAAATCGTTTTTAAAGTAAAATAATCAATGTAATATGCATACAAAATTACTTATGTGATGTTATAAAATTTTTTTAGATTATTCATGTTGAGGTACATATAAGAAGCAAAGTTACATTAAGGGGGCGTTTGGTTCGGGGATACAAACATAACCTTAGGTTATGTGATTACAGAATAGATAACCATGTTATTATCTTTGACCAAAACATAAACTAAATTCTACTTGGTTCAATATGAAGTAATATAATATTAATATGTTTGTTTGGAGGTTAAGTGTTAAATAACTTAAATTGAAATTAAATGACTTAATTACTCTCAAAATATAAACTATAATTAAATATATTTCTTATTTAAACCCAAATGTTACTAACACATAATCCAATCCAACCAAACTTTGCCAATAAACATTTCCACCTCTCATCTATTGAATTTTCTGGTATTGGTTCTAGCTTCCTAAGTAAGATGTTGTGTAGCTTCAAAACAGAGTTCAAAACTGAATGAAATTGTCTACTAACTATTTCACTTCGCATTCTGCTATTTGGCGCGATGACCCTATTCTTCGCATTATGTGCACTAATGTGAAGAAAAGAAACTACAAGTTCATTAGTTGATATTCCTATTTTCTTTCAAGTTTCCATGAGTCCTTAGCAAATAACAAAGTTTGGCTAGAACTCTTTATCCAATCTTGGCAGCTTATCAACACACCGGCTCATCACTATGAAAAACCATTTGGAAGCTAAGTTAATAGACCTAATATTATGTCTACTATAGGTATGGTCAGCATAAGTTATGCTCTTCCGAAACCTATTATAGCTCTTCCAACCGCGAAGAAAACTTCTATGAACAACATCATGTTTAGTAATGTGTTCCATCATCTTCATGCGTATAATTTATCAAAAGAAACTGGCCTTTATCTCCTCGCTCCCATTGGCAATCGAGCCAGCAGCCTATATTGCCGCAATGAATATAAACAACAATAAAAAATACATCCAAATAAAATATTAACACCATATATAAATCAAACCAACAACTATACTACGCTATCGAAAAAGTAAATATATTATATTCCAAGCCATGAAAAATATAAAACCACAACAACATGCACAAAATTAAACAAATAAATCCAAGCAGCACAAAAATTTGTGAAGCAGATAAAACTAGATGCACAAAAAGTATTTTTTTTTTCTTGACAATAAACGCACAAAAAGACAACATTCACAAAAAGTAAATAAATAAAGAACAAAAAGACGCATTGTTTTTTTTCTTGACAATAAACACAGAGTTTTTTTTTTTTAAAGGATGATGCACAGTATTGATTGAGATGATTCTACCACCTACAAGCCCAAAAAAATAAAATTAAACTAATAGATGAAAATTTATAATCATACTTGGTCTCGGCTAAAATTTTTTGTGCCTCCAACAGTGTTGATCGTGGAAAGCAATGGATAGGGTTTTGAAAGCAAATATAAATAAGTTTATTTGTAATTAGTTATACAAGAAATGATATATTTGTCCACAGGGATAAATGTAAGAGGACATTTGTGGAAAAAAAATATTCAGATAACCAGGTAATCTTTTTACATTACTTCCGCTAATCAGAGAAAGGTAACAGATAACCTCCAACCTTACCAAATTGTTGATGTGGCGGTAATGTTAGATTAATTTGTTAAATATTATAACGTCAACCAAACATAACCATATAATATTACTAGAGCAACATAACCTTGGTTATCTAATATTACCCTAAACCAAACGCCCTAAGTAGACCTGCAAGCTACACACAGCTTAGCATGTTACATTAGTGGTATTAATGTGTTATATTTGTGCTAAATCATTTAACTGTTCTCAAAATTTTTTCTTTTATTTTAATTATCATTGAATGTTACTTTACTTTTCAATCCTTGTCATTTTAAGGAAAAAGGGTATTTATTTGAGTTCAACTAAGGTTGTTTGCAATGTGTTGGCATGCCTTGAAGAAGTTTGTTATATTAAGATGAGAGATATATATTAACATGATCATATAATGTATGTTACATTACCAAGCAAAGTCTCTTACATTACACAAAGTTTAACAAGGCAGGAGATCTAGGGAGGGGAGGGGTCACAGGTGCAAGTTCAAATGAGAACAGTTTACTACATTATAACAAAGTGTTTAGTTGTCAAACAAAAAAAAAAAGCCTTAGGGCTTGCATAATTTAGTATGCATTTTATGATAGTGACTGCTTCTATGTAATTTGTTTTGCTCTCTTTAATCCTACTTTTTATTTTGAACATAGTGAAAAAATGTTACTTTATTTTACTCTCTAATCCTACTTTTTTCCTTTTATTAAGGTAAATAACTCCTAGATCAAGATGTTCGGGGCACCATTTCCTTGCTAGGGTAAATAATCTTAGTCACATGAGGAAGGAGACCGTTAGACAAATGGGATTTGAAGGACTTGCAATTACAATGTAACTAACTCAATAAATTCAGTTTTTTTTTTTAATTTCATGAAATCTTGTATTCTTCAACCCAAATGGGAATGTCAATAACCTTGTTTCAGGCAAAATCTAAAGACTCTTCACCATGCAATATAAGACATTTAGGTTATTGGTTGTAATTTGTTAATCAAAATTAAAATTTTGTCTTGTTTATAGCCTGGATATCAACATTGTTAAAGAGTTTAGATAACCTATTGAGATCTTTTGCAGCTAATGAAACCAGTTAATGTATAGGGATAACACCCAAAATGTGATAAGTAGCCTATTTTTCTTATTTGTTTCAAATATCATAATCAAAATGTGATAAGTTGTTTAAAAATATTTACTTTTAGAGGTTAGGACTAATTTTACTTTTAAAAATAATTTGAATTATTATATAGGAAAAATAATTTTTATCAAGTCATTATCCACTTATATATTAGACAAAAAATTTAAAATATTATTATATATAATTTCTTAAAATAATTTTACTTTTAATATGGCCAGAGTCCAGTAGATAAACGCCGTTTACTCACTCTACACTACTGATTTGAGATCATGAAATAAGAACTAACTGAAGGAATGAAAGTGAGTGGAGGTTCAATGGCAATTAGAAAAAATATTGATTCTTAACAAATCAGATTCCAAACATTAATTTAGCATTTTACAAAAGATATATGGTTGCAGGAAGGGAAAACGTAAAGCTGTCTGGAAGGGAAAACAAAGCTTGCGGCTATGTCGTCCAGGCCGTCCGACGCAGTACTTCTTCCTCGTCCGACGGACGTAGCTGCCAGGTACTCATATCGTTCGGGCACGTGAAGCGGACGAACAAAAAGCGATCGGACGTCCGGTCATATCACATATGTGTCCGCTGCTTGACATGATCAATTGAACACTGCTCCTACGTACTCATCTCGTTCATAATGATACTATTTTCAATTTTGAGACTACACGTACACGTCATAAACCCCATTATGAAAGAAAGAGAATTATATATATTACCCTCTATAAGAGAATTATATTAATATATTCAAAAAGCTCCGAAATTACATTAATTGCCCAAAAGCGTATGACCAAAAATAGGAGAATGTCATTCCTCCTAGAACATAATTTTTTTAACGTCAGCATACATAACAAACTAAAGATGGCAAATGTATCAAGGGCTCAGATGAGGTTGTTGAGGAAATGAACGGAATTAGTAAGCCCCCATAGATGCTTCCATTCGGCTCGGCATCCCCTTAACCCGATGAATCTCTGCGGAGAAGTCGGTTTGAACACAATCAATGGGATCCTCCATTGAACCAAAGCGATTGTCATGCACTTGTGCCATGTCACTACACATAAATTTTTGGCTTAATATTTAATTCCAACTGTTGGTTTTCCGCGTCACAAATATTTGAGTTAACTTTGAAAATTGACTTAACTCTTAATGTAACATGCTTAAAACACTAATGTAATATGCCTAAAACACTAATATAACATATTTCACTTAATGTAACTTTACTTCCCATATGTACCTCGGCATGAATAATCCCAAAATTTTCATGCATTAACATTACATAAGTCATTTGTATGCTCTAATCACATTTATTACTTACTTCAAAATGATTTTTTAATAATCAAAATGACATATTACACAATAAAACTCAATAAACACCACACAAAGCCTTTTTTCTCTCTTTTAACAAGGATTGACAATACAGTAATATTCTAACCATGTTAAAATACAGCAAATTTTAACTAACAATAAAAGCTGAGTTTGAGACTAATGTAACACCTAATTCCCAATTTCCAAATTTAACTATATATATATATATATATATATATATATATATATATATATGTATAAAATCCTAACTTTGCTTCCATTAACCCTTTCAAAAATACATTTTTGTTCATATTTCAATGCTGATTTTCATTTAAAATGATTTGTTTGATAGAAAAATTTTTATGTAGATATCGTTAATATAGCATGTTCATACACACATATATGAAATTGGGACTCAAACCATTACCTGGCACCAAAGTAGGATTCATAGTTTCTCCAGAAAGTGACTGCTGTTAAAAACTGAGAGAGAGAGAGAGAAGATGATTGCTCTCTATCTGATATGCCAAATGAAAACTTAATCTCCACCGATGTGTGCCGAGAGGTTCATATCGTATATAGGGACCCTCATAAATAGGTACTCATGGATAGTTCAGCCCATCATAGACTATCAATACGCTAGTTACGACACTGGTCAAGTGCTATATCGCTACATAATATAATAATAATACATACTGATATTATTTAATAATCCAATAAACAAATCTTAATAATTGATTAATACTTAATCCACAAAAAATTAAAATACAACATTCTCCCACTTGATAGCATTAGTCAATTATTAGGAATAAGGATTATTATAACTATGATAAAATATCAATTATGACCAAAGCACATGTAACAACCAATAATAGAGAGAGAGAGTATATATATATATATATATATATATATATATATATATATAGAGAGTAGAGTATATATATATATATATATATATATAAAGCCTTCAACGTGCGTATATCTTTATCCGGGTAGGGAAAAAATGTCATACTCATCAACAAACCCATATTTCATGTAAAGAGATTATGAATAGAGAACTCCGCATGAGTGAAGAAAAAAAATGCATTTCAAACAAATGGTCTCAAGTATCTCGATTGGCTGGGAGATGACATATTATCGACATGTCATCTACCACATACCAAACAATTACAAAACAATAAATGCATAAATTCGGGATTCCACTAACCCAAAATATCAAAAGACATAACCAAACCCATATGAGTTACATGACGTTGATAAACTCCTATAGGTAAGCCTTTGGTTAGTGGACTTCGCCACTACGGTATGTCCCGTAGTGCAGATCAATCCGAGTCCGAAATTCTAACTTTCTCTCGACAAAAACAGTATTTTATATCAAAGTGCTTTATTTTAATAACACTCAAGAGCCAGAGAAACACAGCGCTTGTATTGTCACAATATATAACAAGTGGCTTGATATGCTCTCAACAATATGAAAGCCAAAAATCAATTTCTTTAGCCACACGTGGCTCGACAAGTAGCCTCAATGAAGGACATATTTGCTTCCATATTGAGAGGTAGCTGTAAGTGCTCTTGTTTAACACTTTTCCAAGCTCCTCCCGCCATCATAAAATAAAACTAGAAGTAGATTCCAATATCCGGCACCTCGCAAAATCAATCGATCAGCCTAAGACCTTAAGTTTATCGACCTTTTATAGGTCAACATATAGTCCTGGTACTCAAGTAGCACCTCATGACCTTTCACGGCTTTCCAATGATTCAACCTGATTGCTCAAGTATCTCCCTAGAGCATTAATGAAAGAAAAGCAATATCTAGACAGTACAAACTCGAAGCATACATCAGCCGCCAAATGTATTTCCTCGCAAAGGTTGTTATTTATCACTTTTAGAACTAATTGACTTCTCCATGGTATATTTCATAACCATGAAGCACACTCTGTTCGAGTGATCCCATTTTTCCCGAGAAGCCTTATCAGCAACAGTAGATTGATCAGTTAAAGCAGGGGGCTCTTCCTCTCTCAAAGCCAAATCCATGTTGGTGATAGCCAAATATAGATCCAGAGACTCTTTCCAATCCTCATGACTGGTCCATTCAGTTTGACAAGTCAATTGCATAGGCAATGACGCTGGCACCAGAGTAAAGAGGGAAACATTTAATATGTAATGCAACATAATATTACCATGTGGTCACAAATAAATGACCTTTACGCATGTACCAAACATGCCTATTAAATGTATTTCTTATTTATCATGATCCCGCCTGGCAAATGTACGAATCACAAGGTAAGGAAATAGGCAATGATATATAATACATGATCTCATGTCACCAAAATTTAATACCGACAGGTACTTCAAACATAATTTGACATAAGTTTAGAACAATATGGTTGCATTAATAACAAATTACACTAATAACAACATACCGATAGGGTATAATTATTTCTACAAAACATTCATATGAATTCAATTAAAATTATAAAAGTAATTTAATGGTTTGATTTTCACAATGTTTTGCATAATTATGCTCTAATGAGAAGAAGATCATAATTATGCAAAAATAATATCATAGTTGTCGGTACAGATCAATATACACTGTATAATCCACAAAATACATCAATTTAACCAAAAAAATATTCCAGCCCGTAAAAACCGAGTACAAGAATCCAAATCTCCGTGATTACCCCTCGCCTCTGCTTCCTCGCACCGGGTCGCTACCAATCTAACAAAACCGCTTCGAACTCCTCATTTCTCCACCATTTTCTTCATTGAGGAGATTTCATGTTTAAATTTACGTTAAATATCACCTGCATCGTGTAGATCGGCAAAAACAACGAGGTTTCTCTATGTCCACGGTAAGGTTTCGAACACTTATTTTTTTTTTCTTCTCCAGAAACTTATGTTTTTTTTTTGACTATTATTATTTTTTGTTAATGATCTAAATAGGCTCATAACTAATATAATCCTCAAACCTTTGATCTGGTAACATATCCAAAATAGAGACTCATATGTGAGATTAACAAAATCCTAAAAGTGAAAATTTCAGATAAAACAAGTAAATCTCAATCAACACAAATTATTAGGGTTCATACAGATGAATAGCCATAATTCGTTATCTGATTTGGTTCTGATACCAATTGATAGAAAAAAAAACTTATGTAGATACGCAATATAGCATGTTCATACACACATATCTGAAATTGGGACCAAACTACGCACTGCACCAAAGTAGATTCATAGTTTTCGCAGAGGATCAAGCTTAAAACCGAGAGAGAGAAAGATGACCGCTTCTCTATCTCGATATGCCAAATGAAAACTCAATCTCCACCTGGATAGAGAAGTCGAGAGGCTCATATAAGACGAGCAGTGGACCTCTGCTAAATAAAAGATCGCTGATACCCGTACTTATCATGTATCATCAATATGCCATTACGATAATTGGTCAAGCGCCATATCGCTTACATAATATAATAATACATAATCTGATATTTATTTGTCAATCACAACAAATCTTAATAATTGATTAATACTAATCCACAAAATTAAAATACAACATTGTTAACCAACAAAATCACATTTCCCAACCGCGCCGCCCTTTTCATTTGGATGGAAAAACAACAAAATGAGTAAAAAAACTTACCCAAAAAACGATTTTGTATGATTTCTTCTCTTCAAAGAAAATGGAAGTTGCGAAATATGTGATTTTTAGGGTTCATGAGCAACCCCTTCTTCTCATTCTCCTCCTCACTTTCTTGCTACCCCTCGTGAAGAAGGGAATGGAGGAAATCGGTTTGTTTTTTTATTTTGTTTTTTAACTTGCTCTACAGATGTGTAAAGTATCATTTTTTTCTTCTCCATGTAAAACCATTGCTCCAATTGACGGCATTTATCTGCATAAAAGTGGTTAGTATTACATTACACGTGTTAATTATTTTGTTGTGAGCATTACATGTTTTGCTTGTTTTAAAACTTCACTTTCATTTTCCTTCTTTTACACCCTCGGTTTTCATCTTTTACATCATTTCCTTTTCTTATTTCAGCCTTACCATCAAGAAACAAAAATCGGATATATCTATCGGGAGAGAGTCACCGAAATATCGTGATATCGGCCGTTACCGATAGGATTTTGCTAACCGAAAGTCGGTTAGCTGTATAAGTAAAATCGCCGAGCATTTCGCGAACATCAAGAGTATATCCCACGCACGCATGTGTTGAAATTTATGGAAAAACATCGATAAATATCGGAGATATATCGATAAATATCGGAGATATATCAGTAAAATATCAAAGATATATCGGTAAAATATCGGAAATATCGGAGATATATAAGTTATTTTGACTTAAATCAAATCCAACGGTTAGAATTAAATCACAATGGTTTTTTGACAATCCAATAGCTATTTTGACTCCAAAAAATTCTATAAATATCCCTAAAATCATACAATCTATTTATAAACTCATCCATACACATCCAAACTTCATTTGACTCTCAAATTATTTTTCCTGATTTATCTCAATATTTTGAAGGTCGTGTTATGAATAATATTAGTCTTCATCAAGATGAGATCCATTCATCAAAATAATGTAATGAAGTACACGGCTTCATTTGCTCTGAATGACCATGGCAGAAATTTCGATAAATTTATAATGAAATATTGCCTTCACCAAGTGTATATTTTCTATTTATATTTTATAGTTCAACAAAGTGTTTCAAAGTGAATTTCAAAGTATTTTTTAATTTTTTAATACTTTACCAATATTTTTGTCAAAATATCCACCGATATTTACCGATATATCCATAAAATTCAGATACCGATATATCCGTAATTACCGATATTTTGTTCCTTACATAGCACAAGGATATAAAAATGTAAATTTTACATGTACATGCATGTTTGAGAGTAAAAAATTACATAGTTAGCTGCAGGGTAAAATAACCTAACAACATTTCCTTTCCCTTTCTCTCTTTTTTTCCTCATTAATTTTTAGGATAGTAAGAAAAATACTACCATATTTTCCTTAGCATTTTCCTTCGTATTTTTTTTCTTTATATTTTGTGTAGTACTTGTCTATCATTTTTTCGAAATCAACATAAGCCTAAAAAAATAATTTTCTTATATTTATTGGTCCATAAAATATCTTAAAAATTAAATATAAAATAAAAATTATTTGAAAACTTACATATTCATAAATATTTATTATTGACTTGATTCCAGATAAAATAAATAAAATTATTTTAAAGTACCAACTATTTCTTTTGGCTTTTCCTCCTCATTTTCCTTCTCTTGCATTTTCCCTCTTTTCTTTTTTTTTTTTTTAAAAAAACAATATTATACATTTTGGGAACCACTTCAATACATGCATGGCTCCAAAGCAAAAATATATAGAAAGGAAGAATTTTAAAAAGTGAAAACGGGCATTGCTCCGTTTCTAGTCAGTCTTGATCTCATGTGGCTCAAGAAGGAACCATATATAACATACAGACTTGAAAATGAAAAGTAAACACACTAGTATAGACTACAAGTTTGAGAAAGTCGATATTCCTCTCGTCAAGAAAGATGTCTAATACTGTGGCAGTGAAAGTTTTCGAGATGAAGAAAAGGAAAAAGTAAGATGATGAAGAAGTTCTTCGATCATGTATCTCCTTCAAGCGGGTCAGCCTCTGATATTGTAAGAAGAGGCCGTTATTGATCATCTACCCGCGGAGGAAAAACTCAGGTCTTTACAAGAATTAACAGAAACTCAGAATTTTCTTCGACCAATATTTTGCATTCATGATTCTTTCGTTCTTTTAGCCACTGCTAGGAAAATCCGGGTTAGTTTTCCCCAAATTAACAAATGTTACTATTTATGTGAATAGTAATTTTCAGCGGAAATACCCGGCAAAACTCTGAATACAAAATAATGACAACTAAAGCAGAAAATAATAACAAATAAAGAACACCAGAAATTTAACTAGGTATAAGAATAAATTCACGCCCTCGGCCGCTGTAACGAACAACTCCCACTCGATTTAAAAAGCAAATTACAAACTTAAGACCACAAATCAATTTCCTAAGAAATTGATAAGAAAAGTAACACCAAAACACCGCAAGAATACTACAACAAATTTAAGTTTCGAGAGAGACAAAGGATTTGTGGTAAGAAAAATAATTTCTTTATATGAAATGGGAAGAAAATCCCACATCAAACCTATGTGGGATTCATATTTGACAAAAAAGCAACACCAAGAAATTAATGGAAAATACGAATTATGATACATCAACTGTGAATTGCCTCTATGCTTTGCCGTTTTATTTTTTTCCCTTACCTTTTCTTAATTTGTGAACTAAACGCAAGAATAGGTTGAGTTGTTTCTAATTCTCTGCGAAGTTTAGTGTGTTCCTCAAGATTCTCTCTTGATTTTCTTTAATATATCTTTATAATTCTTCCTCCTCTCCTGTAAATGCTTGGGAAGAAATGAAAGAAACCCGGGATCTTTATATTTAGATTGCGTCAAGACAAATAAACCATTGTCTTTATGTTGTGCTGTTTTTAAAAAATATAAATATTCTCATCAACCAAACACAAAAGCAGTACTACTGTTGATCATCCCTTTGAAATAAATAGAATCCTTGTTACAGCTAATTTTTCAGATTTCGTGATTTCTTTGGAGCAGCCTCAGATGACATAGAAGCTAAAGAAATGAAAAGAAAGTCTTAGATCTAAACTTTTATAATTTTTATTGTTTGTTACTGATTCATATAATACCCAAGACGTATCCATGTCCATGAATGTTTCATATAAAGCAAAAACATTTGCAGAAATCGTGAAGGTCAGGAATAGGTTGAGTTGTTTCCTGATCTCTTCAGGGTTTAGTGTTTTCTATAGGATTCTCTCTTGATTTCATAAGTATGTATATATGTATATATATCTACCTCTAGTCGTCCTGTAAATGCTTAATTGGGAAGAATCCGAAGAAACTCAGAATTATATATAGATCGAGTAAAGTGCAAACCATTATGTTTCTGTTATTTATTTATCGTAAAGAGTTAAAATAAATAAAATTGATTTGAAGTACTAATTAAAATAATATGTTTACTTTAACTTTATTTTTACTTTTATTTTTCTTTTTTTTCTTTTTTTTTTCCTTTTTTTTGCTTTTTCCTCCTTATTTTCTTTCCTTGAGATTTTCTCAAATTTGCAGCCAAAAAATATAAAGAAAAACAATATTATACATTTTGAAACTACTTCAACGCATGGCTCCAACATATAGAAAGGAAGAATTTTAAAAGTGAAAATGATCATGTCATCTGGCTTCAACCTAAAGACCGGTAAGTTATTTTACAGCCCAATAACAGGAGACTTGAGAATGAACAATCCGTGGAAGGAAAATGATTTTATCCTGTGGTACTCACGCGAAGCCTTTCCACATGGTCACAAGTGCTTCAACTTTACCGATATGGATTCAATATGGTAGTGTGTTTAAAATGGACAATACCTCATAATGAGTGATACTTCATATGTTATCCATTTTGTTAGTCCCAAATTCTCTCTCCTTATAAGTCACAAAACCTAAGGCCACCGTGAGAATATCCATCATGGTTCCAACTACAGATATGTGTTACCTTGATAGGTAACTTTACTTTATGTAACAAAACATGTTAAGGCTAATGCCAAGAATGCCCCATAGCCTCGCACTCAAGGTTTACACAATGCCTCGAGTTTCAACAATTATATAAAAATTAACTCGATAAACCTACATTCACAAATACCTTATTGAATGCAAAAGAGTTGATACAAATTCAATTATTACAAAAATGTAATAAAATTGATTCAACCTTCATAAGAGCAACATAAAACTTAATAAATTTCTCACTAATTTACAAAGATCCCATGATGGCCCATGTTAATGACATGTCGATCAAATACACAAGTATTAAGGCCTTTAGTTACGGATCCGCAATCATATCATCTCGTTGATATGTGCTCCAATCGCGAACGCCACCGGTTTGAACTTTTCCTTTATAGTCAAGTACTTGACCTCCATGTGCTTGGGACTTTGAGACCTCTCGTTGTTGTTAATAAACAACACCGGCAGTTATCAATACAATACAACCGATAAATTATCCACAAAATCAAACACTAAGCAATTCTTAATGAGGTTTCGGAGCCAAATTGCCTGAGTAGCTGCTGAAAAGAATGCTACAAACTCCGCTTGCATGGTAGAGGATGTAATTGATTTATGTTTCTAATTTTTCCATGATATCGCACTCCCGCTAATCCTAAAGATATAACCGCTTGTTGACTTCTTTTCATCCCGCCACAAAGAAGTCCGAACTGAATACTCCAACTAGCCGTAGGTCCTCGAACATGTTTGTAAATTAGCATATAGTCTTTTGTCCCTCTTAAGTACCTCATAACCTTCTTGGCAAAGAACTCCAATGATCGTGTCCCGATTTGACCGATATCTACCTGTAAGTCCTCAAGGTAAAGGCAATATCCGCCTGGGCATACTTGAACATACATAATACTCCCAAGTGCACTAGCATAAGGTACATTCTTCATTTGGGCTTTCTCAATATCTGAATGAGGACATTGTGACAGACTCAACTTATCACCTTTACAGACAGGAGCAATTCCTGGCTTACATTGTTGCATGTTGAATCTTTCTAAAATACGATCAACATATGCCCTCTGAGATAAACCCAATAGTCTGCAAGAACGATTCCTGTGAATCTCAATGCCCAGCACAAAAGACGCCTCACCAAGGTCCTTCATATCAAAGTTCTTTGACAACATCCTTTGTCTCGCAAGAAACCGCTGTCACCGTCAAGTAGCGTGATATCATCCACATGTGAGTATTAGGAAAATGAATTTCCTCCCATCACTAAGTAAAGATATACATTGATCTTTACTTTGTTCTCAACAAAACCATATGAAGCAACAACACTATGAAACTTTAAGTACCATTGTCTAGAAGCTTGCTTGAGACCATAAATAGACTTTTTCACTCACATACAAGCTTACCTCGAATCATTGCCACAAAACCTTCGGCCGCATCATAGACTTCTTCATTAAGGTCTCCATTGAGAAAGGCGCTTTTAACATCCATCCGTGTAACTCATATCGAAATGAAAAACCAATGCCATGATCACTCGAAAGAATCTTTAGAAGAGACCTGAGAAAAGGTTGCTTCAGTCTACTCCTTCCGTCTGAAAGTGAAACCTTCGCTACCAAATTCGGGCTTTAAACTTCTCAATCTTTCCTTGGTGAGTCCCTTTAGTCTTATACACCCATTTGCCTAACGGGTCTATGACCTTCGTGCAATTCAATAAGTTCCCAAACCCATTATGCCTCATAGATTGAATTTCATCTCTCATCGCAGATCCAACCACAAATTTCGACCGAGGACAAGAACAAATTTCCTCATAAGTTATCGGGATCGGGCCACAGACCGATATCGTAGTCTTGCTCTCCTATATAGACTAAATAGTCCTAAGGGTATAGCCGACTGCCTCTCCCTAGTGGATCTCCTTACCTGGAGTAGTAATAGCCACATCCCCGCACCCGAGAGCCTTGATGAACTTTTTTTACACAGAGTTGTCTCAACAGATCCTGCAGTCTCAACAAAGTTCAATATGATATGTGGGAGTTTCCACAATTATCTGTATGGGAGGAGATAAAGATACCACATTACCCACTGTACTATCATCCTCAATAGTCCGTGGAGCAAGCCATTCTTTCGCCAACATCAACTCCAAAACTTAGCTATCTCGTGATTCCACAATTTCAGGCCTCCATTGGATTATAAAACCGATATCCCTTCGAATGTTCCGGTAAGATACAAAGTAACATCGAGTGGTTCTAGAGTCCAACTTACTTAATGTTGGATTATACAACTTCACTTCTGCAGGACATCCCCAAACCTTAAGATGGCTTTAAGCTAGGCTTACGCCCCACCCATAACCTCAAAAGGAGTCAATGGAAATTTTGTAGTACACTATTCAAAATGTACAAAGTCAAGCCAAAGCTTCACCCCATAGAAAACCGGTAAATTTGTCCTACTAATCATAATTCCTCTACCATTTCCATAAGAGTATCATTGCTCTTTCTATTTATACCATTTTGCTCAAGACTCCCAGCATAGTAACCAGGCCAATTATCCCATAATCCTCAAAGTATTTGGCGAACGGCCCTATCGTCCCAAGACGCCCATGCTTGCCATAATACTCTCCACTCCTGGGCCGTATCTTAACAACCTTTGCGACTTTTCCTAACCCAAGCCGACTTCATCCGAAAATCTCGAACTTGTCAAGAGACTCGACTTTTCTTTAATCAAGTACAAATAACCATATCGAGAATAGTCATCAATAAATGTGACGCACAAAATTTCTACACAAGGTTGTCAGATAAGGTCCACTTATATCGGTGTGAATGACTTCCAACAAGTCAAAACTACTTGACCGCAGCTTTTCTTCTTATCTTGGTCATTTTACCTTCTACAACAGCCTACTTTATATCTCTTAAGTCATTTTTAAGAGCAAAGTGTGATGTTAGTCTTTATCACTTTCTACCTATCCTTAGAGATATGGCCAAGTCAAGCTATGCCATAATGCATAAAACTTTCCTTAGGTAATGGTCTCTTAGAAACAACCTTTTCAAACGCATAAGCGACGTGATATGTCATTGGGAGATAAACTTAATCTCGTATAACTGGCTGACATATGACAAAGACCCAACCTTATTTGAATTAAGAAATATTGAAATAACATTGCTTTTAATTTCAAAAGAGTAATCATATGAATCCAAACACGATACGGAAACTAAATTCCGTCTAAAAGAAGGTACATAAAATGTGTCTTTCAACATCAATTTAAAACCAGAATCTAAAATTAAGATTACATCTCCCACGAACATGACATCAGCCTTCTCGTTGTTTCCACAAAGGAGCTTGATTCATCCTTTGCTTCGCTTCCTCCTGCTTATGAACTGTATGGTAAACGCAACATGATTAGTTGTTCACCATCGAGCCACCAAGAACCGGATGGTGCTTCGATAGGTTGATTCACAAACAAGTGTTAAAGAATCATTACCCGTAGTCTAATGCTTGACATCCAAGCTTTAAATTTTGCACACTCCTTCTTCATGTGACCTTTCTTCTTACAAAAGAAGCAACGATCACCATCCTTTCAAGAATGTCTTTCGGGACCCATATTATCGATTGACCGGGTAGTTTCGAGCACCTTTTATGAGTATGACTTTTGAACTTCTTATTTTTTCCCTCTTATAGGGAACTAGCAAAGATATAAGGCCATATGCTCTTTCTCCTTCTTAAGTTTCTCTCTTCTCGCCACCACCCTTGCTATTAAGTCATTAACTCGACTCAAGTCTCATCTTGGGAATTGTAGTTTGTCTTTATAATCCCAAAATCGTGTGGAAGGGTGTTTAGGCTTTCGATGCACAATGCAAGCATCAGAATGGTAACATTAAGAGTCAGCTTCGTCTTGGGGTCTACCATCCTCGTGGACATAATTCTAACCCCCACAGCATCATACTTCATGTTGAAGAGTTTTTGAAGAAGTGTTTCAACTCAAAGATTAGATGAAACTCGATTTTCTAGCCTCTATGGCTGCCATCATTTCCCAAGAAGACAAATAACCGGTAAACCACTTTTAAGTGTTCTTGCATGGATTTCTTCATCGGGCCAATGCTAAATCCTATCGTCTTTTCCTGTAGCATAGTCCGCTTTCTCGCCTTCTAGTGGTTGTGATATTCCGCCGCTTATCTCTTGTAAGCGCAATGTGAACAACTGGGCGCCCATTCCAAATAGAAAGTCCTCTCTTCCATTTCTTAAAATTAACCAAAGCAAGGGACCTCAATCGAAATGGAACGCTGCTCACGTAAAATTGATCGAAAAACAAACAAAACAATACTAATCGCATCATGAATACTCATACAGAGAACTTCATACATCATCACATAATCACCTCAAGTAAAATACATATGCGCTGTTGTACACTCTCCACATGACTCGCCATGAGAACATATTCCTAATCTTCGTGAAATCACCACCTCGCGTATAAACCACTAAGATCAAGCCATTTCTCAAGCACATGCCATACATGTATCCCTCCATGAACTAACACAGATCACCTCTCTTGGGAGTATGATCGAATAAAACAAGAGACATCCCACCACAAAGAGAGACCGATATTTCTCAAACCCAATCAAGTGTGTCACTTTGGCGGTCACAACCCAATTGAATCCTTGAAAATCACTCATACCAGGGATATAAACTTTATGTATCACATTCAATATATATATATGTAATGCCAATTATACTGTTCAATTCATTCATGTACAATGAATTTGGAGTACTCTACTTAGTCCTTATGCAGTGATATACATGTTAGCTACCATATGTATTTCCGAAACCATAGAGAAATACAAAAAATACGTAAAAATACCCTAATTTCTAGGCGTACATAGGGTTCTATACGCATTTTCATATCTTTAAAAGCTTCAAACATGCAAAATAAATATACCACATTGTAGAGAATTTCGATACGAGTTTGCAGATATCAAGATTGCCCAAAAAGGACCTCACACGCGCCTCAAGCGCCACTAAGGTTCGGCGCTGCGGTGGGAAGCGCTGTCATTGTGTCGGATCGCTGACCGTCACCGCTGACCGGCCTGGGTCAAACGGTTGGGTTAATCGCCTGACTGGAACGGTCGGGTCTTCGACCTTGTCGTAATCACAACCGGCCGGGTTAAGACCAGTCGGTTCCGAACGGTCGGGTATTGACCTGGGCCATGATGACGCCATCATCCGACGCCAAGAACCACGCCATCATGACGCCGCGATCCGGCCGACCGGTCGAAACGGATCGGCAGAACCGGCGACGGGCCTGGCCAATCGATTGGTCAGCCGACGCCGCCAGACGCCGCCAGGCCGCCGGGTTCGTGACCGGCGTGTCCTTCACGCCGCCTCACGCGCTGGCGGCGCAAATGAGGCGCCGTGAGGGCGCGTCCGGGCCACCGGCGACGTGCCACCTACCGATCTGATCGACTTGTCGTGTAGATTCCAAATATGTACAAATATTCATGTTTGATTTACGAAAATCTCCGAAATCGACGTAGCTTTCGATTTGAAGAAAACCTAAAAATAAAATTCTCCAATTCCTTATGTTTTGTTTTAATCCATATCGCTCGATACCAACCTAGGGATGCTTCAATCAACCTAGATTACTCATGTTAGAACACAAAGCATAATAATAATGGAGAGAAAATGAAAATTAAATAATTGATTTAGAATCCATGAATGGCTTAATGCGTAATCGATGAAGACCTGCAAAGAAACGATCTCAAGATCTTCTCCCGAATGGCCCTCACATGATACTAGCTTAATAAGAGAATGCTCTCACCGGGTTAGAGAAAATATTTCTCGAATCGTATAGAGAATGAATTATACGTATCCTGTGGTTCGAGGACTTGAGCCTTCTATTTATCAGTTCACCACTGCCCTCTCATTACTCGGCCCGGGCCGTACTAAACCCACACCCTGCCGCCCCATATGATTTATTAAGAATCCTTATAATCTCACTTAATTAGACCAAATTAATCAATTAAGTTCAATTAATAAAGCCCACATAATGAAAAACTTACAAGGAATAGGTTGAGTTGTTTCCTGATCTCTTCAGGGTTTAGTGTTTTCTTTAGGATTCTCTCTTGATTTCATAAGTATGTATATATGTATATATATCTAGCTCTAGTCGTCCTGTAAATGCTTAATTGGGAAGAATCCAAAGAAACTCATAATTATATATAGATCGAGTAAAGGCAAACCATTATGTTTCTGTTATTTATTATTTATCGTAAAGAGTTAAAATAAATAAAATTGATTTGAAGTACCACCAAAAATAATATGTTTGATTTAATCCTTATTTTTACTATTCTTCTTTTTCTTTTTTTTCTTTTTGCTTTTCCTCCTGTTTCTTTTCCTTGCATTTTCTCTCAAATTTGCATGCAAAATATAAAGAAAAAACAATATTATACATTTTAGAACCACTTCAACGCATGGCTCCAAATATATAGAAAGGAAGAATTTTAAAAAGTGAAAATGATCATGTCATCTGGTCAACCTAAAGACCGGTAAGTTATTTCTACAGCCCAATAACAGGAGACTTGAGAATGAACAATCCGTGGAAGGAAAATGATTTTATCCTGTGGTTTTATATGAAAAATATAAAAGAAAATTAAATAAATTTTATATATTTTTAAATTTTTTAGTCCTTATACGTTAGAGATAAGCAAATAAAATGAGTTTAAATAAACATATAAAATTAATTTACTAAGTTTAAATCTATTTTATTTTGATCGTAAGTTTTCTTTATTTCCATTTTTCCTTTATTTTCCTTTTCATTTATTTTCACGTTTTTCGGATTCCAAAAAAATCTAAAAATTCTCTTTATTTTCTTAAGTATATCTTTAGCTCTTCCTCTGTGAATGCTTGGGGTGAAACGGACGAAACTTATAACCTTTATATGTAGATTGAGTAAATTAAAGCCAAACCATTGTCTTTCTGTTGTGCTTTTGTTCCTTTTTCTCTTCAATCAAACAGAGGTGCAGTCTTAATTGTGTTGGTTCAATTATCCATAAAGAATAAGAACTTTCCATGACCAAAGAGTGGAATTACTGTGATCGATCTTGTGCTATCTTATATCATACAGATCTATGATTTTATAATTCTTTGTACTTTGTTATTGATTTACATAATTAACTGTTGTTTCATGTAAGTTGTGACTATATTTTTTTCTTGGAAAATCTAATAAGGCAAAAAACATTTGCAGAATTCGGGATGATAAGGATTTTTCATCCGGGGCAGTCCTAGCAAGCACTCATGATCAAGATCCTCAGAGTAAGAAGACCGGGAGTTCATCATTACTAGAACCAGCAAGTTGCAGCAGCACAGACCGTGGTAATTAATGTCTACAATGAGTTGTTTTTAGTTTACTCAAATCGATATGGTCTTTATTAAGTAATTCCTTTCAGAGTGCTTGGTCGTTCCCATAGGCAGCACTCCTGTAGTCCCTCCTAAACAGGAACTGGGGATCTTGTTTAAAAAGACATTAAGTGAAGATGATTTCTGTAAGGGATGGCTTCAAATTCCCTTAAATGACGGCAAAAAATTCATAGAAGAACCGAAGAAGCTTGCTATCGTACATGACGGGACTGATCTATTGGAATTCATGGACCTGAAAGAAAGTAAGAAGAGGTGGTTGATGCACGCCGTATTTGAGGAAGGGACCAATAGCTACTTGGTCACATCAAATTGGGAGGAGTACCTACACAAACATGAAGTAACTAGCTGAGACGAGATTATTATTCTACCATGATCCCACCATTAATACATATGAAGGGTGGACTTGATTACAAAAAAAGGGTTTGTCCAGCTGTTTAGTTGTCGAAGTTCTAAAATCGTGAGACTCGAAATTGAAGCAAATACAGATTGGGACAAAGTGAGTGTGACGCCCCAAAACCCGGTCCCGCTTCGACCACCGGCCAACCTCGCAAAGACCAAGGTCTTCATATCACGGCACTCATACACGAAGAAACGACCCAATGTGGCCCATCCATACTGCCCATACGCATAAACCATACATTTCTATGCATCCAAAGTTATTACATCACTCTTATCACAAAACATATGTTAAACTAGTCTGCTCTAATATATACACAAACATGAATCAAGGCCACGCCTGCCTCGTCCATACTCCTACTCTAAGGAGTGTCGTTTGCCTATACATGTCCTGTACCTGAAAGGGGGTCCCACGACGGGGTGAGCTAACGCCTAGTAGAGATAAATCCTACTAGGGCTACTCCCTACTTAGGTACACATGCAATGACTACTGACAATAAACCAACAACCAACTGCATACATGTTGTCCTATCAAGAAAAAACTACATGCATGTATGAGACGACACTCTACATGCCCCATGTACCGAGTCAACCTCCGACCCACCACCCAATGCAATTGCTAATGGGAAATCAACACCGAGTCAGTCTCAACTCCCATCTCACAACCCGTAATCTATGTGATATTTATTTAATCGTTTCGTGTCTTTTCGGGGCAAACGTAACTTTCCGGGTCTCACCGCGGGTCTTTACACCGACATTTTTCTAAGCCACCGATGAATACGCTGCTTCAACTGTGTTTTTAGGATTTTCACCGAGGAGGTCTATCCCCACTTGCTACGCCTCCGACACCTGCTATCTTGGGTTTCTCCATTTTCATTTAACACTATGGAACTCCAATTGGATCCCTCGCCCCATTCCCAAGCCCACACACCGAAGCACCAAACGCAAAGGCCAACCTCGCACCATGTACACACATCTACAATGCAGTTGTTATCGCACACCAATGCAAAGGTAACTCGTGCCATTGCACTCAAACCCATAACCAATGTATGAAGACCTCTACCGCGGACGTTCTGCAGGTACGCATATTGTGTGCTATGAACACTCATGTCTAGTCGCGCCTGACATTTCATATATTTAGTTCCATTATCAACATACATGCGGTCATGTTAATATTCCACACATTCAAATCCCGGTACATCACATAAGCATGCGCTATCTTTACATCATTCGGTTCATTCATGTCAATACATCATCGAAGCATGTGATAACATAATTCAACCATTACTTAGGCAAGTAATGCCATAATTATATTCCCCGAAGCTAAGACATGAGTATGTGGGTTTATACATTGATACATATGATTATTTCCATTTTTATCACACATATATCGCTAATTTCACATATTTAGCATGTTATTCAATTTATGCTTAGCAATACGCATTAGCCATTCCCGGACCGCCATCAGGCCATGCCCAGCCTCGAAATGTCAGGACTTGGATCGAAAGTCTAGTTTTATAAATACCACACAGAATATCCAACATGTAATTCCCACTACTCGGGTGGCTACAGTCTAAGCATTTCGGATAAAAGCGGAGTTCCACAAGCGAAGTTCAAACTTAGAATGAACCATTCCTCAGTAATAAAGTGTGACCGTCAAATGTTGACCGCATTTTGATTTGAGAACTTCATTACAGTGATCTAGACTCAACGAGCTTTCTATAGAGTCTAGAAACGTGCACCATCAGTTCGGACCGGAAACGTTATGTGGTCACGAAGTTGATCTTTGCGAATTCACAAAGGGCATCTTGAAAATTTGGGCACACCCCTAGTTTGCCATCTACCGGGTTTTGTTGTCCTAGAAAAACAATGTTCGAGTTTTGGATAGTCCAGAAACCTCATGGAGCGGTCTTTGACCATTACCTGGCTCCTGAGCTCAAAAACACACAACATATGAATTTTCCTAGAAACTGGACGAAACTTGTAGGCCATTACATGGCCCCTAGGCGTAAAATAACCAAAGTAGGAGGAAACCTACCTCTTGTAGCACAGTTCCGGGTTCTTTTCTGCGTCAGAGATTCTGCTCACTACCCAAACCTCCTTCATTTCCTCTTTCTTTTTCCTCTCTTCTCCCATTTCTTCTTCTCTTTTCTTCTTTCCTTTTCTTTTAATTTCCTCCATTTCTCCTTTCCTTTCGGCTCTTTTCCTTTCCTCCCTTTTTCTTTTCCCTTCCTCAGCCTCCTTCTTTGCTCCCCTGGCGGAATCTTCTTTGCTCCATGGCCCGAATTAGAACCCCCTTTTTATAGCTTTCAAAAGTGTCATGCATGTTGACACACTGCATGCCATGTGTCACACACATGGCTTGTCATGTGCCACACACATTGTTTGCCATGTGTCCTACATGCATAGGCCTTTGTCATGCAATGTGACACATGGCTTGCCATATGTCACTCACATGGTTCACCTCTAACTGGGAGTAGATCAAGATGTCATAAAAAAAGACCACCCATAATGGCGGATAAATAGGGATGGAACACTGTAAGTCGCATCAGATCTTGCCGGTGTATTCGATCAAGGGCATCACCCAAACTCAAAGTGCCCATCTGCAGTATCACGAAGAACGTCTTGAGGGATGTCTACCTCCCTAACTCTCAAT
This sequence comes from Tetrastigma voinierianum, assembly GCA_016808115.1. Lineage (NCBI taxonomy): Eukaryota > Viridiplantae > Streptophyta > Magnoliopsida > Vitales > Vitaceae > Tetrastigma > Tetrastigma voinierianum. The sequence continues at coordinate 55,587 of JAEQBH010007992.1, read as the reverse complement.
TGATGGTAACCAGTGCGAAGGTATCTTGGGTAATTAATTACCCCCCTCAGCGGTCGGAAACAAGTCATCAATCCCTAGTAATGAATCTTGATTCTTGATTGTAAACTTTGTTCAATGTCATGTCGATGCATAGTAGAAGGGGTCTATCCTTCTTCTTGAAAAGCTGCCCGAGCACCCTATAGTGAAGTGCTTAGTCTAATGAGAGAGCCTTACCCGGTAACTCCGTATCTAGACCTTGAATCCACCGCAGCAGCTCCGCTGCGATGCCATCTATGCGGAGTCATAGAAATGAGCGGCGTGCTTGGGATCTGATTCGATGCGGAGGTAATCCGTGCTTCGTGCGGAAAAACATCCACCATTACTATTAAACCACTTAAAAGACTCATATCTGTCTCACGCCATTGTCCTCGAGTAAAGAGCTATGACAGTCAAGCGCGTGCCGTCATGAATCATACACAATATCGGGTAAAGCATTATGCCTATTCCCACGAGAAACACGACCTGAAGTACGCATGGTGTGTAGCGATATCTATACGATTACAATCTATGACAACCCGATGTGTCATCAACCAATCCACTCCAGGATGACCTCAGACTCGACAAGTCCATATTTTGAAGGTCCAGTGATAAGTCTTCGAGATCTCTAACTCATCCCAAGTATATTTGATAAATCTCACACTTAGTCCCTAGGGGCTTCACATGCAATGGCTTGTCTAGGTCTCGACCTCAGCCTAAACCTCTCCTACGAATCTGGCAATAAGGAATACGTTTACTTTGAGTGAAATCTTGCCTGAGGCGAAGAGTAGAAAACGTGCCTTGAATCATTGAGCGATCTTGCTACCTCAATATGTGGAGTAGGCGTGAGCATACCCTGAGTCCAGTCAGGCTACTACACTCTGTCCTCAACCTGGAAGCCCATCCTCGGCCCCTTTTGGCTTGTCTATGGCTAGATGCTCGTGTCGCCTGAAAGTGATACGTTCCCCTGGCTCGTGCAGGTGGGAGGAACATCTTTTGAGTGCACTCATGTCCCATTGATGATCGGGCGTGAATTCACGATCCACGAGAGCCCAGTATCGATTGGACGATTAGATCTCATGTGTCCCTGACTAATGGTAGTGGAAACATGTCATCGCCCTAACTTTGATTTAAGCGGGACACGGCTTTGACCTGTTGGTCGCGACCTCGCCCCTGAAATCCTCGTGGAATAGAAGTCCTCTGCTTCTTTCCCGAGCTTGAAGAAGAAGCTTGGCTCCCCCTCTTCTTATCACTAGCACCCGCCTCCCGAATGCTATGAGAGTCATCTACTTCTGCTGTGATCAAGGTTATCTGACCAATAGAGTCCATATCACGTATGTTATGCCCTATGATCTTGGGGTTGCATAGCCCCATCCTCGAACTTCTAACAGTACGTTAGTAACCACATAATCCCCAGCGATGTGACTACGTGAATCGCTGCGTGCACGATGCGATCATCGTCCTGCGTACCATTTCGAGCTCGGGACTTTGCATGTCTGCGAAGCGGAAAGTACTTCCCCGTGAATGAGTCTGCTGAAAATCATCCCATGTCGTAGTCTCCAAGTCCTGAGTAAGTAACTGATCCACCAGATCTGGATACGCACTGGGGGCATGGAATGGGACGGAAATCCGATGTGTGGCCTGAGGTGATCTCCATAGCGGAGAATCCTCTTAATCAGACGGAACCAATGATTGACTACCATCGGTCCCCTCCTCCCAGTGGTCGAAGGAGGATGATGTGCCCCAAGCCTGCAGGTTCAAGCACACCTCCACGACCTCTGTTTGCATCAGCATCTGTGATGGCCTCAGCGACACCATGGCCTCTGAAGAATTTATTGATAAAAAATAGGTGGCGACCGATATCGCCGAGTGGGCGACCTCTCGCCTGTCCTGCTTGCCATCTACTAGTCGAAATAACGAGTTTAGAATCGTACCGTGTCCGACTAATATTAGCGCGCATCTTGAGCCAATAATAGACTATGTATCCGAACCATCGGATTCGTTTCCCCAAACTCCTAAGGTTCACGTTTCTTAACCACAGTATTTAGTATTTCCTATATACATCCTACCATGTATATAATTCCGTAATTTGTAACACCTGATCACGCACATACAATCAAAGCATAAGCAAAGAAAACACCTGATGTATGTTTGTGATCTAATCTGTCTGTGGACTCCTAGGTACCTCCTTTACCTGGGCATTTGACAGCTATGATGCGGATATCAATTTCCGAGCAGGTAATTCTAACCCGAGCTCAGGCACGAGCTATACCAGCTATGGTCTTATACCTTAATGATTGTAGCTAGCCCAGAATCCCTCGAAGCCCCGGGTACTCGTGTACCTATGCTCACGATAACAAGGCTGACCTTAAGCAGATTAAGTTGACCCTGTAGTCGACCTGCGAGACACAATGTGTCTCATATCATGAGACCACGTACATGAGTAAAATGACTATGGGGCCCATTATCTATTTTCGTCCATCACCTGATTTCACAAACCATACATTTCTATAGATCTAGAGTTGATATATCACTCTTAATACAAAAACATATCCTTAAAACTAGTTCGTTCTAATATACCTGAAAACATGAATCAAGGCCACAGTCAGGCCAGCTTCATAATCTGACCTCAAAGACGTCGTCACTTTATACACATGCTTGCACGAAAGGGGGGCTCCAGTAATGTGGTGAGCTAACGGCTCGTAGAGATAAATCCTACTGAGCTACTCCCCACCTAGGTGCACATAAATGATCATTTCATGGTCAGGCAACCCTGACCAATCCCATGGATACACATGTTGTCCTATCATGAAAAAAAAAAAACTACATGCTGTATGAGATGACACTCTACATGCCCCATGTCTGAGATTCGACCTCACGACCCGCCACCAATCTGAGTGCCGATAGGAAATCAATACAGAGTGGTTAGACTCCCATCTCTAACAGTAGTCTATGTGATATTTATTTAATCGTTTCGTGTCTATTTGGTCAATAGAACTTTCCGGGGTCACACTACGAGTCTCTTACACCCCTTTGAAATTTTTCGGGCTTTCACCGATGGATACCAGCATCTAACCCGGGTTTAGGGCTTTTCACTGAGGGATGTCTATCCCCTACTTTCTACGCTCATACTATTCATTTTTCCATTTTCATTTAACATTGTAGGAACTTCGATTGGACTTAGTCCCATTCACTGCTTCACACGATTCAACCTGCTTATGTGCAAATCGATACCATGTACACACACCCATGTAATGAGGGTATTCTGCTTCCTGATAATGCAATTTGTGCCTTGCACTCAAACCCATGGACGATGTATGAAGACCTCTACATGGACATTCTCTGCAGTACACATATATGTGTGCTATGAACTCATATACGATATTTTGCAACATTTCATATATTTAGGTTAACATCAACATACATGCGGAGTCATGTTAATATTCCACATTCAAATGGAGTACATTACATAAGCATACTACATCTTTTCATCATTTTACTTCATCTTTTCTATCAACACATCATTGACGCTGTATTAACATAATTCCGACCATTACTTGGGGCAAGTAATGTCATAATTCATATTCGAGGCTAAGACATAGTATGTTAATTATTATACGACCTAATGTACATATAGTATTTCCATCTTTTATCACACATATATCACATAATTTCACATATTCGGTATGTTATTCAATTTATGAAATAACATTAGCCATTCTAGGCCGTAAATGATGCATGCTTGGCCTCGGAAATAATATGGACTTAGTTCAAAAAGTCCAGTTTTTATAAATACCACAAAAAACATCCAACACGCAATTCAACATAGTCCATACCACAGAGTCCTAAACATTTCGAGATACAAGCAGATTCCACAAGCAGTTAGAACCGAGAACATACGCCCCATCAAATGTCGTGACCCGGTCAATGTTCAGCCCACGTTTTGGCTGAGAACTTCATTCCCATTAGAATTCTAGCTGGCGAGCTTTCAGTAGGAGTCCAAGAAACGCCTGAATGTCAGGAGTTCGAGCAAGAAGGACATGGCGGGTAGAAGTTGTCTGACCGATTCTAGGGTGTATGGAAATTTGGGCACACCTCCGTTTACCATCCTGCTCGGGATTTTGCGGTCCCGGAACACAATGTTTAGTTTTGGACAGTTCCGAAACCTCATGGAACCGGTCTTTGACCATTATACAATCACAAACAAAACACACAACATGCAGAATTTGCCGAGCCCGAGCAGCTTTGTAGGCCATTACACTTGGCCTTTGAGTGTAAATAACTTGAGGAAAACCTACCTCTTGTAGCGCAGTTCCGGGTTCTTTGCCGTCCGGGTTTGCTCACTATGCAACACTCCTTCCTTTTCCTCTTTCTTTTTCCTCTCTTCCTCCCCTTTCTTCTTCTCTTTTCTTCTTTCCTTTTCTTTTCCTTTCCTCCCTTTCTCTTCTCCCTTCCTCCTTCTCCTTGCTACTTCCATGAACTTAATCTTGTTGCTCCCACAAACTGAATTGGAACCCCATAATTATAGCTTTCAAAAGTGCCATGCATGTTGACACATGGCATGCCATCTGCCACACACATGGCTTGCCATCGTCCCATCACATGGCCTTCTGCAATGTAACACTTGGCTCGCTGTATGCTTGAAACGCTCGTTAACGCCAATCATTAAAATTCCGTATGCCGAGAATCAAGCAAATTATTGCGTGTAGTTAGATTTCGTGAAGGCGATTCAACCTTGCGATATGTTTTTATCATCCGATCTGAAAAAATCTTAACTTTTCTCGGTATTTACGGCGTAAATAAATCGTTTTGCCCCCTTTTTTTTTTTTGAAAAATGTAAATTTAAAATTTTTATGGGGTTTACAGTGAGAGCGAGCTCTGATCGTGAAATGGTGTGGGATCATCAGCTGAAATCCAGCTACTTTAAGTGAGAATCTCAAGCTCGCCCTTTACGTTTCTGTCTTGATATGATTGGGTTTGTTGTTAGTCTTCCGGCGAATTTACATTTATGTGTTTCGGTAGTTGTTGAGTATGGTGGGTTACTTTCAGATTGGACTCCGATTCAAAAGGGAAGCAAACCGGGTACTTTGTCATCCCAAAAAGTCATTTCAGAACAAAGCAATTCTGTTAAGGGCACCTCAATCTGACCACTGAGGAAGTCTGTGAAGCCCTTTTAGAAGGTGGTATTATCTTTAATACTGACTCTGTTTTATGTTTGTTACATGTGGAAGAAAAATGGCTGATTCTGTTGTTAATAAATGGATGTCTCTTTTCTGTTTTTATATTTGGTCTCTCAACAAGATAGACATATATATATATATATATATATATATATATATATATATATATATATATATATAACCTGGTTGTCATGCATATTTGTGGAAGATTGGCATGCATATTTTGCAGCTAAGTCACTCCAATTCTACATGTTTGCCAGGCAATGCAGATGCACTTAGGACTGAACTCCTTGAAAGTTTATTAAAAATGGCTCCAACTAAAGAGGAAGAACAGAAACTGAAGGAGTGCGAAGATGATTCACCAGTCAAGCTTGGGTCAGCTGCTGAGAGATTTTTGAGCCGTGTATATACCCTTTGCATTTAAGAGGGTAGACGCAATGCTTTACATCACCAACTTTGAGTCCGATGTTGAGTACCTGAAAAAATGACTCTAGAGGTATATATATATATATATATATATATATATATATATATATATATATATATATATATGGCCTTATTTTATCTCTCATTTTGTTTGCTTTTCCTTTTGTGCTATATAATACTAATTTACAATGTTGGGTGCTTAAAACTAGCGGACTGTTCAGTTCCATGCCACATTTGTGACAAATCTTCTGGTTATATATACACAGGCAGCCTGTGAAGAACTGAGTGAGCCGCAGAAATGCCTCCTTGAAGCTGCTGGAAGCTTTAAGCGTTATTCATTAGGAACTGCATGAATGCCAGGAAAAACCAAGGGGATGCCCAAGCCTTCAAGATCGACACACTTTTCAAGCTTGTTGATGTCAAGGGTGCTGATGGGAAAACCACACTCTTGTATTTTGTAGTACAGGAAATTATAAGAGCTCAAAGTGTTCATCTTTTTTCTACCAGCAACCAAACTCCAAAGTACCTCCCAATGAAGATGGAAAGCGTAGAAAGCTCGCACTGCAAGCAGCTGTCTCTGGTCTTAGCTCAGAGCTCAACAATGTGAAAAGAGCTGCTGCCATGGATTCTGATGTGCTTGGCAGTGATGTCTCCAAGCTTTCTAGAGGAATCGGGAACATTAGGGAGGTTGTGCGATTAAACCAAGCAGTTGGGTTGGTGGAAAGCAGCCAAAAATTTTGTGAGTCCATGAACAGTTTTCCCATGCAAATGGCTGAGGAGGATTATATGTGATTCAAGCCCTGGAAAGTGTTGCTCCTTCTAGTAAAGGAGATAAATAGAGTACTTTCATGGGATCCCAGCTAAGGAAGAAGCTCATCCATTTAGAATCTTCATGGCGGTGAGGGACTTCCTTACAAATCTAGATCGGGTTTGCAAGGAAGTTGGAATGATCAATGAATGAACAATAATTAGTACCGCCCATAAATTTCCAGTTCCAGTGAACCCAACTATTCCTACAGGTTTTCCTGGATCCAATGAGAGGTATCAGTACAGTTCTTCAGACGATGAAAATTCATCTCCCTAGTGCTTCTGAATCTATTATCATCATCAGGTTGATTTTTGTTTCCTTCAGCCAACATCCACAGGGAAAGGAAGGTTTTGTGCAGAGTTAGCTTGTTGTATTGGATAGCCTGTCACAGATATCTTTTCTTAGAAAAAAATTGCACTTGTATAAATCCATGTAAAAGATTTTGAAAATTGATACATCCTATATATAAGATAATACACGGAGGAGGAGGGTTTTCTTCAGTAGAATAATAAGGCAAGGCTGCAAAAGCCAGATGAGCTGCATGTACTGTAAACCTGTATGAAAGTTTAGATTCTTAGAATGCTGATCAGTTGGAAGTTGGAAGAAGCAGTCTTAAAAAGGGTTCAGATTTTTCACTCAGCCTTGTTCATTCTACTCCAATCCCTCTTTTTTTTCTTCACAAATTTTTGTTGATTGGTAGGCTTTAACACCTTAACATAACTCTGGTTAGTGAGATTTATATCTTGGATTCAGGTCCTCCCAATTGGGTCCAAATTCAAAGATCTTAAACTTTTAGGAAAATTGATTAGATAGCAGAAAAATTTAAGAATGAATTTTACCCTAGGAGCTGATCTAGGGAATTATATGATAAGAATATGGGGGAGTTCACCAACCAACGTGAAAGATTATTACCTCATCTATCTACTGAATAGATCGGGTCGGCAAGGGTAATTGCTGCTTTGATATTTTGATTGTCTTAACCCTTCCACAAAAAGATTGATGACAAACTCAGTCCGATCCGACCAATTGCATATCTAGGTATAAACAGAAAAATATATGTTAGCATTTGATTTCAAATAAAACGCAATTGATAAGACAATAAGCCTAACAATATAACTACAAACTCATCCTACCATAGGCAAGATCATTCACGTTAAACATAAGAAAGCAAACTTGAAAATGCTGAAAAAGAATTTAAATAATGGTCTCTTCACTAGAACTTTGATAACCCATTGTATGGGAAAATAATATATGGAACAAGAAGACACAACAAAGAAAGGGTGATACACAAATGCAGCTGTGCTGCTACACAGAAGAAGCAATTAGGGATAAATTTCAAGCTACAATTCCTCAATCTTCTTGTTCATAATACTAGATATATTTTTTGAAATCCATATTATTAAAAATGCACACAAATTCGACACTCCAAAGCATTAAGGGACAATGTAAGTTAAAGCACAACTTACCATAAAAAAAATATATAGGTACTTGCATACACAAATAATCTGTTCAAACCAATTTCAAAATCAACTCATGGTTCTTCGATCACCATCAAGATTCTCTCCTTTCATCCAAGCGAGCATACAAAAAGAACTCTTTATGACAAGACTTGATCCTCTCATGCTTCAGTTAACCGATTGGTTATGCTACGCTTCGTGGAGATACAATGCCTGTAGACCCTCAGAATCGTTTTCTCTACCAATATAAGGGAAATAATAACATAATATGTCAGGGCACTAGAAAATACTGTCTACAGAATAGACATGTGTTCATTACAATTTACAAACCTATCTTGCTTACCAGACATGTTGGCCGAATCATGAAACCAAATTGACATTGTTTGCCTCTACTAACACGCATCATCATGGATGGAAACTGAGAAAGAGCTGATACTTATATAATTGGCCTCTCTTTGTAATGCACTTGCTCAATTGCTTTTATAAGCTTGAGGCATTTGTCAGGATTATCTTCCTCTTCCTTCATTAGGAACTCAATATAAGGTGTAACTACAACTTTGTCCTCAATAGCAATATAACGTCACGTGTAACAACCTTTGAGCTTCTTGAACCCTCCCCTCATTTCGTAGACCATGAATCACCCAACAGTAAGATGCAAAAGATGGAACAAATTCATTATATAGAACTAATTTCATGAATTCAAGGCAATTATCATATTTGCAAATCTTGCAATAGTGTTCGATGAACGAAGATATGACCTTATTTGTGAAATAGACCATGTTTCACTCTCATGTCTTGGGTAGGTTGATCTTACTTTACTAACTCTTTCCCTCTTTGCATAAATCCACAACTAAGAAATTGTACAAATCTTCAGTGGGCACACCACATTTTTAATCTCATCTCTGATTCTTAAAGCATGGTCACTATCCATTAGCCTAAAAACAGGTTGGAAAAACAATTATAATCATTCTCCTCTGAAGATAATAATCTAGATTCCAAGTCACCAGAAGAATTTATGGCTCCTGCTCCTGCTCCAGTTGCATTGTTTGACAAAACAAACCCTGAAAGAAGTGTAGAATAAATATGATTGTTAGGTTGACAACCATTTTTAACCATGGTACTCACGATTCATAAGGCATGGTTTTATCTACCAGCTTTAGCATGCGCTATAACTAATACATCATATGTAAAGTGGTTGGGAGATACCCCAAAACTAGACATAGTAAAAAGAATGGCTTCTGCTTCCTCTACTCTTCCATTATTGCAGAAAGCAATAATAATGATCGTATAAGTGTATACATTGGGGAGCAGCCAGCTTGTTTAACCTGTTCTGGCATTTCCAAAGAGAGGGTGGTCTCACCCGCTCGACAGTGTCCATCAATTAATATTGTATGAGTCACAACTGAAGGAACCAATCCATACTCCATCATCTTCCCAAGTATAGCATTTGCCTCGTTCAACTTATAATCTTTGCCAAGTGCATCAAGAAAACAGTTGAATGTACGAGCTGTTGTCAAACATCTGTTCTTTACCATATTCTCAAAAAGAAACTATACATCTTTAGCCTTACCAACCATACAATGTCCATCTATCAGAGCTGTAAACGCAACCTCGTCAGAATACTCTTCACCACATTGAACCCAAAATCCCGTTTGCCTGTTCTAGTCTCCCTGTTTACAGAGAGACCATCAATTAATGCAGTGAAGGTAAAACCATTTGGTTCAAGGCCAATAGAGTTCATCAAATTAAATATATTAAAAGCCATATTGAGTTGACTATCCTTGCAAAATCCATCAACCAGAATGTTATAGGTTACTCTGTCCAGGAATAAACCATTATCAACCACCCTTCTCAATAGTTCTTCCATAAGTTCATTGAAGGCACGAATGTTCGGTTTACAGTTCATTTTCTCCATCACAGAAAGTAGTTCAAAAGCAGAAACAACTCGTCCTTCCTTTGCAGTACCCATTTATCAGTGCATTAAAAGTTACAACACGAGGACAAAGCCCATCTTTCAGCATATTTCTAAACACCCATTGGCCTCCTCATTCTTTCCTTCTCTACATAATCTATCTATCCGACACAGACGGCCATATTTAGCCTTCTCAAGATTTGCCCTTTATTAATAACCTCTCTTGTTGTGAGGGGTAAGGAAGTAATATGTTGGGGGTGCAGGGCCTTTGTCCCCATGGTATGGTACGGTATATTTAGGGTATAGGAGTATTTTTGTAATTTAGTCATATCCAGGGTTATTATAAATACTCTTCTTTGTAACCCTATTTGGTGATAGTGAAAAGTTTAAGTCACCGTTCTCCTGGATGTAGGCACACTATCAAACCATGTAAAATCTCTACATGTATTTTTCTTGTTTTTTTTTCTCCAATTCTTATCACCATTCTAGCACGATTCTCAACTATAACATATGTGTGGACATTAAATACAAATGCCTTTGTGACCAGCCATCTCATCAAGCATATTTATAGCCTTATCAGTCGTACTAATGTCACACGTAGCTTTGACGAGAACCGAGTAGGTTCGGGTACTCCGCTGGCAACCTCTCTCAACAATCTCTTGCTTCATTTGAAAGGTTTCTTCAAATCTACCAGCTTCACACAAACCGTGTATCAGTATTGAGTAGGTGACACTGTTAGGCCTATAGCTTTCCTGTTTTGGACATTTTCTCAAACACCCGGAAGGCTCATGCAAGATCATCTTTCCTACAATTACCCAGCACCAAAAGAAGAACAAACATAAGTATCCAGACCAAACCCAAGTCTCAAAACCCTACAACAGAATATTTCAGTAGCTTGTATTGTGCAAACCCATCCTTGCATAGAGCCTTGACAACAGTCCTGTAGTCAATACCACCAAGAACAAAAATGCAACAACACCCATATTCAACTTAGCCAAAAGCATCAATAGGGTGCTATAACAAGGGTAACTAAGTCTAAACCCCACCATCTCTGTCATCCCATCGAGAGCATCCATGAGCTTCACGACTCCATTTTCACTGTCGTCACACTCCTTAATCAATAAAACCACAACAGGCTTCTGTGCAACCCCGAAAGATTATTGAGAAACCAAAACACTGAATAACTGGATTCCTCCTGTCCAAATCATTACTTATACGCGGATGACGGGTCTGCAAACCCACTTGAAAAATCTAACCCAAGTTCAGCCCAATAATCTTATCAGTAAGATGTGGGGTCATATCATAGTCTCGTTGTTTTTGAGGGTCTGTCATGTTCCCAATCAAGTTTTGTTAATCAGGGGGATTTGAAATGTGTAAAGGTCATCTTGGCTTTGTTTGACTGGATGAAGATTGAAAGGGTAGAGAGGAAAGCGGAGACAGATTATATGACTACCATGGTTTTTAAACCTACACCGGACGCTCAGGGCCTCGACCTGCTTACCAATTTCTGATGCGAAGCGAGTTTTAAACCCACCTATCATATTAAACTCGACAAAGACTACTCTGGGGACAGCAGAACCGGCATTGCTTCACAAAGTCGGCTTGCCTCCCCAAACGCTTATTTCGGTGTCCCTGCTGGAATTTTTAGTCCTCCGGGGCCGATCATCCTTCGTGATATGGTAAATTGCTATTGATAAATAAATAAAGGCTTAAATACGCAAAGCCAGATTATTCACGACTCTTAATTTCCAAATCTCATGCTTTCGAGCAATAATCTTGATAGAAGAATTAGTTCTTGATATGGGAAAATAGTTCCAGATGTAAACCCAAGAAAATCGAATTTTAGCTAAAAAATGGCAAACGGTAATTGCCATAATAAGATAGTCGAAAACCCAGAAATTTTCTGGGCAGATTCATTTACCGAAACTAACCTCACCAAGCTGACTTCGTCTAAATGAAATCTGGGCCACCAAGACGACTGGCCGGACCACGAAGTCTGATTCTCACTCTTTTCAGGTAATCGGTGTCGTAGTGATCTCTGGGCGACGAGATTGTTTACGGAAATCTCGAAAATCAAGAAATGACTTGGGTTAAGTTTATGGAATATAATTTGAACTTGATCTGAAGCGGAATGTGACGCCCTAAACCCGGTGTCACGCCACCCGCCAACCCGCCGGAAAATCTATAATGCCTCGTGACATCGCGAGAGACTCATACCTGAGTAAAAATGGCATCTTGGGCCCATACCAATACTTATCAAAAATATTCAACCAACTATCTCCAATAGTCCAAGAGTTATACATTACTCTTAATACAAATACATATTAAAATCTACAATTCTAATACATAGTATCCCAAAACATCAAAGCCACAACCCAGCTTTCTTCAAAATCGGCCTCTAAGACGAGTCGCCTCCTCGTACGCTTCCGCACCCGAACAATATATTCGATGGTGGTGAGCTAATGCCCAGTGGAATCACCCTAAATTCATTACTCCCATCTAAGTGCATATGCAATGTCTAAAAATAAACACACACCCAAGAACGCGCGATTCTATTTAACGTCTACATTGCCCATTCCCATGTCCTCGAGTCCTCACCACTCACTCACACTCTTGCCTGCTCCACGACAAGAAAACAACTTCATTTTCAAACAAAACTTGCTGTTCTTAAAATATAATAATCAAGGTCGGTAAAAATATGAGACTACCCTTCGAGGCTTAATCAAGCTGATGAGCTCGAAAAACGCCATGATCCTCATCCAAAATGATCCTGCTAGCCCATCTCCCAACCCAATTCTCCTGAAATCATCCCGTCGTGAAATCTCTTTCGCAACCATGTTCATTTTTCAGAAAATTCATGTCATGCACTAACACCTAATCTCTAGGTTACCCAGTACATATGAAAATGCATTATGCCATTTCCAAAACCATTTATACAATATATCAAATATATCAATATGCAACATTCTCAATTTTACACTCACAACACATGTCATTCAATAGTGATCAACCATCGCCCAAATTTGCTCACTTGAACAATTTACAATATCATCTCCACGGTTTACACACACAATTATATCTCCATATAATTATGTCCTAAGTGTTACCGACATTGCAACCCATGTATTAACTCATCTATTCCTTCGATCCACCAACCTCGCTATTCTCAATTCTCAATCCATTACACAAAAATTAGCTCGCGCGGGCTAATTAACGAACACGAGCAATTCAATTTGAATCACTCACCCAAACACATACTCTCACAAAAATATTTTGAGAACACTATTCATGTTAATATTCATGTGTCACTATTCACACAAACCCGGGACTGTTTTTAATAGTCCCAAAATAGTAATCAGCTGGCTGTCTGTGGGCAGCCCACTTACTCTCAAACGGTCTGCTCCTCTTGGTGAACCGACTCCAAACCCATTTCCGGGTCTTCTACTCAATTAAAAATTACAATTTATTGTCACTTCGGATGTCTAAATGGGTTCCAAAACTTTCCACACTTCTCGGTTCCAAGATATTCGGACTCCATCAAATGGCCACCTCACTCGCCTCAAACCAACACAAGCATTTACAAAACATTTAAATAAGGGGTAAAACAAGTAGGATAAAACCCCTACCTCACGAAGTTTGTCGAAACTCCAACTTTTTGGTGTCCACGCGTAGCTCTCGTCGTGTAGATCAACTTTGCTTTCACCCTCGACAAAAATCTACGGTCCGATTTTCGTAGATCTGAAAAAGAAACAAAGAGAGAAAAAAAATAAAAAAATCCTCTCACCCTCTCTCTCTCCACGCTCCACGCTCTCTGACCTCCCTTTTATCCTTTATTATTATTATTATTATTGTTATTATTATTTTGGATACTTGATTCATATTCCTTCATTCGGATCTGTTTCTGTCCTGAAAATTTTATTTCTTTTCAGTTCACTTATTTTAAATGAACTTAACCCAAGTCATTTTTTGACTTCCGAGATTTCGTAGTAATCCCGGCCCCTAAGTCACTACATGCACTTTATCACCCAAAATCGTAAAATATTCCGAATTATCCTACAATTTGACTAAACTCTTTCTCTCGGTCACTAGATTTCGCGAGACCTAATTTAACTGGCCAAATTCCATTTCTCACATCCGAGATATAGAGAATTTTCTGCTTTCAATCGAAATTATCGCTTTACTCCTTCTCGTAAAAACCGAATTTTCGAGTTTTTTACTTTTAATGAGTAGCTTCTGCACTTAATCGGATCCGGGCGTGATGAACATGTGTGGCATTTATCGAAATACACATCCAACTTAAGCTTAAGTTGGGACAAAGGAGGGATTAGGGCAAAAAGAGCCCATTTTCCTAGTTTTGATCGTGAGAGAGAGGAGAAGAAGGAACGAGGAGAGTCAAGCTTCCTTCCAAGATTTACGAAGTTCTATGGGTCGGTTTTCGTTGGGCCAACAACGAAAGTTCATCGCATCGACGAGGGGTACATGTAGGTACTCAGAAAGAGGGATTTCGTTGAAGATCCAAGAAGGGAGATTTCAGGAAATCAAAGTTGCTCAAGCCAGAAGCTTCCTTACCCGTGTATCACACTTCTAAAAGTAAGGGGTTCCTCCCACCTTGGATTTCCACTTTGGGCCTGGGAAAAGAGGGCTTTTTGTTTATGGGCTCACAGAAGAAAACCCGCATTTTTCTGCTCTAAGAGAAGGTGAAAATCTTCACACCTGAAGATCGTGCTACGCCTGCCGTAGGGAAGGTCTCGCTCTAGCGTGCAGTGGGTCCCGCCTGTGCATGGACATGCTTGCCTAGGCGAACCCGAAGACGAAGCATAAGGACTTTCTGGTCTGCCTAGGCGACGTGTTGCTCGCCTAGGCGAACCACTTTGCCTAGGCGGAGGCAAGCTGTGCCTAGGTGTGCCTGTGATGGTCCGAGGCTTGTGTTTGTGGCATGTCTCCGGTCGGGTCTCGCCCGACGGCGATTGCTGCGACTCTTGCATTAGGGGCCATTGGTAGTGATCAAGTATAAGGTGTCATCGTTGATTAAGAGTGACATAGTTAGGATGTCAATGTGTGTGCTCTACCACGCTGACATGTGATGAATTGTTATGTGTAATGGCCATTTCATAAATGTTTCTCGTATGTGTCATTTCTTGATCATGTAATGACATATGAATGTAAAAGTTAATATATGTCGCATGATGATCAGACACCCTTACTCCCGGGTGTCCCCTGATGTCCGTCACCAAGGGACAGGCCGTGGATGCCCGCAACCCGACACCACCATCAAAACCCGCAGAGTCCCTTGTACCAGGAGCCTACCCAAATACAAAACCTGCCCAATTCCAATCATAAAACAAATACAAGAGTAAAAACGGCCACTTGGGCCCATATGACAATACTCGTCAATAAACATCAACTATACACCATAGTTTTCAAGAGTTAATAATTTCATTTATACAACATATTAAATTCTAGAATTCTAATACATGTAATACATCATAAACACTGGGAAAGCCATAACCCGACTTTCTTCTCGCATCTACTTCAGGATGAGCCGCCTCCGTGTGCCCTCGTACCTAAATAATATAATTCCCCGACATGGCGAGCTAATGCCTTAGTAGTGGAATCACCCTAAATGGGTTACTCCCAATCTAAGTGCATATGCCATGATCCTACAAACACACATCTGCCACTACGCGATCCTACTTGAATGTCTAAATGACCAACCCATGTCCCGAGTCCTCACTGCCTCCCTCACACTTGCCTAAGCCATGTATGAGAAACATTATTTTCAAAACAAAGGTATTTGTTTTTAATTATGGACAACCCTCCAATATAAGTAGTGGATTGACTCCGATAATCTATTTAGCTTTAATAAACTCCTCCGATGTATAACAATAGGCCGTAATTCGACTATCGATATTTTATATGGACTACCCTTCGATATTGTAATGGACACACCCGATAATTACTCACATAGGCCAAACTAAACAATTCTCTCTCAAGAAACCATCTCATGCACTCACTTCCTATTGCCTCCCCCAGGGTGTCCCCAATGCATATGAAAATGCATGATGCCAATTCCAATGTAATTTGTATAACACATGCAAATATATATAACATAATATATACATTTACATAATTTAATCACACAAACATGTTAGCGCACTTCACAATTCACATGCACCAAAATTAGCTCACGTAAATGAACAATTAACAACCACTTTGTTAATCATTAATATTCGATGAAAGAAGGAAATACTAATTTGACATTTTTAAAAGAAAAAGAACAAAAATAATAAGTTTCAAGCAGCGACTTTTAGCGCATCGACCTTTAACAAACCATATTGAAAATGTTTGTTGATTAGGCTAACCGTATCGATCCGAGTGTACTTTGGATTCTCGTGAAGACACCTCATACAACATGACGTGTATAAAAGATTAGATTCAAGTGTGGCCAACCAGAATGTGCAGCAAAAGACCAAGGAGCATGACACTATGGAGAACTTATGGAATTCATTCATCCACAATAAATATTTAGCAATAGAACAGCCAGCAATCAATGCTAATGATTTTGAGCTCAACTAAAGATCGATAACTCAACCAACAAAACCACCCTCAGCTATGCTCATTCCACTCAAAAAATCCTGTTGAATGAATTACTTTGGGGCATTTCTTAGAATAGCAAACTCAATTAAATTGAATGGTGGGAGCCGGTTATTCAACCGCAGTTGTTCATTCTTTACGATATACATGTCAAACGCAACATTGCTCAACCCTACCATATGAACTGTTAATTACGGGCGAGCTTAATGAGAGCCATTTCAGCAAATTCTTTACCCCATCACTTCGAACAAAGAAGGGAAATTACTAATTCCAAAATACGGGGGAAGGTGGAGAATACGGCGCTGATAGGAATATCTTGCCAATACAACATTAGCTCATTTGAATTTTCAGAGAAATGGCAGAGTCGAAGAGAGCAAAAAGGAATGTGATGGACAAATTGTCACCCATAGAGGCTGCTTCGGATGCATATCGATATCGTTGAACGAAAGGAAGTCCAACTAAAAGCTAAAAACGAAGCAGAGTCGTGGAAAGAATGAAGATTGCACAGAAAGAAGAACCTCTAAATCAGATGTGAGGAAAGCTGAAATTACATGACTAGGAACAAAAAGGGGAGTTTTCACTCTTTCCTTACCTTATTTTAATTGCATTTGAGTTGAAATAATTGTTAGGATTTTATATTTGAAGTAGCATGATTGCAAGTTTGGGGGAATTTATTTTTATCTTGCATGGAATGCGTAACTATTGAATATGAGAAATAATAGAAATTGTCAATTTTCTGAGTTGTATTTATTTTGAGTGACA
Source organism: Tetrastigma voinierianum (assembly GCA_016808115.1). NCBI lineage: Eukaryota > Viridiplantae > Streptophyta > Magnoliopsida > Vitales > Vitaceae > Tetrastigma > Tetrastigma voinierianum. Next base: position 38,433 of record JAEQBH010007992.1, on the reverse strand, counting down.
TTGAATAACTGAGATATCACAAAATTGACTGACTGCTTGTCCTCGGCCACAACACTGCCCGAGAGGGTTAACCAAGAATGTGGGAGTGTGAAGAATAATAAGTGGAAAAGAAAGTCAAAAAAAAAAAAGAAAAAAGAAAAAAAAGAATTAAGAATAAAAACTGCTGTGATGTAATGAACTGAATTGAATGAAGCAGTTAGATTAGGAATGAGCTAAAATGTAGAATAAAGGCCAAATAAATACAGTTTGATTGAAACACAAGGTGCAAAAATTACTTATATCTAACCTGGAGGTCCAGACTGAGGAAGGTAATATAATAGAAGTGAACAAAACATATTTTTGAAGCCAGTGGTATGAACAAGATCAAGGAAACCCGTTGAATACCACTAATTTAAATACTCATTAACAAAAATGAGTCACAGTACTCCCATGTTAGTCACAACTGCTCAAACCAAATTTAGAATTTGTTAGATTATTGGTCGAGCGAAATCCTGAGTAGACACAAATAACAAGAGATGACGCAGCTATTCTCGACGCTTGAGCCATTCTAACTATCCCCACTTATATGCTGATGCATAAGTACCTTAGTTCCGTAAATTGAACCAACAAGCTTATTTTTCAAAATAACTCACTAAACCCAAACCCATTCTGAAGTGAAATCCTAATCCTCCAAGAAAGAACCTATGATTACCCCCAAAGAATCCAATAGAGGAAGTAAGAAATGAAGTTGGGGAGTATATATATTTTCGAGAACTCAAAAAAAAAGGGAAATTAAGTGAAAGACAAAGAGTGTAAAATGCAATAGAAAAGAACGTTTATAGGATGCTTTTATCTGTGGCCTAACTCTCTTGAACAATTAAGTTCTTAGGGTGTTTCAACACCTAGTACCCTAATGCTATCTGGTATGGAGCTACTAACCCAAAGTTCGCTAAGAGTGCTAGAAAGCCTAAAAAGTTAAAAAACATTGCACTATCCTTTAAATGGTGACAAACAAAGAAAAAATCTCAGTGAATTACAAGTGAAAATGCAGGCATAGGCCTTAATTGAAGAGATCAAAGAGATGTCTCCAAACATGAAGCTTATGGGAGTTTATTAGAGAAACTATAAGAAAGAAAGGCGTAAGAGGAGAGAAAAGGGTCGTGGTATTCTTAACCTAAAATTCCTTCCATCCTACTCCATTACCCAAGCCTAACAATATAAGCCCAAAAGACTCGATGATCTCAAGGCCTAAAACACTTTTACATTAGTGAGATCAATATGAAAACAAACTTATGAATTCGGGAAATAGAAACAATCAAAACTGAAGGACTTTAGAGCAAATCTTGACTCAAGATGAAAATGAGAAAGGAAAAATAATCTATTATTCAACAGATTCTAATGATTATGTTGTTTGTAAATACTTCAATGCTTTAGTTTTATATACTAAGTGAAAAGAGAAACCAATCTTGAACCTGATTTGAAGCTGTGGATATATTAAAAGTATGCATACCTTGCTTTTTAATTAAATTGATTGCCACTCTACGTAACGAATCAAATAAAATGTCCTTTGCTCGAGACAAACAAATCTTTCTTTTTCTTTCGCTGGCGACAAAGAAAACTTAAGCTTTCTTGTGAGTTTGACGAGCTTTAAAAGTCATCTCTTTAGTCCATTTTTCTGCTTTGATTTTCACAAATTGAATAATTAATACATGACCAGGAAGAAACTCACCAATTTGTCAATAGCGAAGGAAGCAAGAAAGAAGAAAAAGCAAGAGAAAAATGCAGAATAAGTGGATAAAATGTACGAATGGCGAGTTAAATAGAAGCAATCGTCGAGTCATCATGCAACTTGTGGGTTCCACGTACCCGCTTCTAGAGTCGCGATATCGAAGATTGAAGAGAATTTGATGCAGTCGCGATGTGGGATCGCAAAGATAGGGTACCGAAGAAAGAGCATAAATTAAAGATGATGACGCGACAGAAATTACAATGTCGCGACATCATCAAACAACCATGGCAACCTACAGCAACATAAGGTGATGTCGCGACAAGAAGATTGATGTCGCGGCTACTCAAGAACAATCGGGTTGTCAGCGGGGAAGCCGTGACTTAATGCGGAAGTCGTGACATCAAGAGGAGATCAACTGAAGGCTTCGAAACTATGAGGTTGATGTCACGACATCAGTGGAAACCCTTTCAAAGAAACAGTACCAGGAGCTGATGTCGCGACAAGATATTGATGTCGCGACATCATGACAAACAAAGGAAGGTTGCAGGAAACTTGAGCCCATGTCGCGACAATATTCTGATGTCGCTGCATCAGGTGATTAGTGCCCAAAAAGTGCAATTTTGAACCCTATTTATTATAGGTTTTGAGTGCTTTTTGTGTACTAATCATGCTAATTAACCCGATTTACGCATTACGGTCCCTAATATTCTAATGCATTCAGATTTTGTGGCAATTCTTGCGCTTAGAGATAATCATGCCAAAAGTGTTGAGTCGATCCAAGCACGAAAGATTTAAGTCAAACTCAACATCATATATCAGAGACTAGAAGGAAAGAAGAGAAGAAAATGGAAGAAAAATGAAGCAGGAAGAAAATTGATGAGTAGCTGCCAGGAACGCTGACCACAATGGAACAAAGAGTCACAGGAGAAACCTCGCTATAGATTTCGTCTAAAAGCTACGGTAAATGCAATCGTACTAGCTTAAATTTGATGCCTCACATGCTTTTGTAATTAATGCAACCGACTTCAATTTTGGTGGTGTATTACTCTTTGTCCATTAACTTAGCTCTAGTTGTTAGGTTTTTTGGTATTTTCATACCTTGAGGAGGCCTATATGCTTCCCTCTTGCTTTGTAACCTAAAAAACGATTCAAGCATCAGTATTTGGGAGAATAATTTTGTAAGTTTTTATTTTTGTAAATAAAAAGTCTTTTATTTTTAGTTTTCGCTTTCTTTTCTCTCTTCTCTCTCCTCTTTCTCTCCCTTTCTCGGGTTACAAACACCCTCCAAGGATGACAACTTGAGGATGAGCGGCCAAACCACTCCTTTCCTTGAAGTAAAAGGCCATTGCAAGATCTTTAGGTTAGTCGGTGGTTCCCAAGCCATGCTGCAGTAAAGGTATTTATGGGCCCTTATATTCAAAAAACTTAGTTGCATAACATGGGATGTTATTGTCTTGGCCAATACTTCCATGCTTTAGGTCCGTTGTTTCTGGGTGAGATGCACTGTGGTTCTTTTTTAGATGAACCTAGCCTCTGAGGTAATATTTACATGTTGGGTGGTTCTTCAAATTAGGGTTAAATAACGCTTACAGCTATTGTTTTGGCCAATACTCCATGCTTTAGAATAGCTCGTGCCTCGGGTGAGAGATGCACCGGTTATTTTAGATGGTCTTTACGAGCCTCAAAGAATGATAATGGAATGTTAGGTTTTAACTAAAAGGCCATAACCGCATCCCGTGTCGACCAAATAGGAGTTGTTTTTCAACCCTAGAGCTCTTAGTTAGCTCAGATCTTAAAATCGCGGCCTACCGCGCTTCAAGAAGTTCTCTTTTTCTTATTTTTCTTGATTTTATTTTCAGTTGCAAACCAGCCACTTAACTTCTTCGGGCCTTTACAAGCCATTAAGTTTTCAAACTACTCACACTCTGTTACAAAACCTAAAAATCCAAATTTAATTCACCAGCTTTGATTCACTCCAACATTCTCAGGACACGAAGAAAACCCATCCCCGTGTTCGACCCTAGACCGCTATGTCAGCAGCAGCTTCTGACTACCGCAGGAGGAAACCACGATACAAATTTTGTTGATTCCGCTCACCCTACCGTGGCACGAATCATCAGGAACAACCATTGAAGACTGCAAAGGACTAGAATGGATGTCGCGACCAGGCCATGATGTCGCGACATCGCAAGCGATCAACTGAAACCTGCAAAAGCATAGCGTGGTGTCGTGACAACATGAACGACCAGTTCATAGGATGCAGAATTTTAGGTCAATGTCGCGACATGAGTTTGATGTCGCGACAAGAGAACTGAGGTCGCAATCGAGCGCAGAATTGGGCCCGCTATTCGAAATCCACAAGAAAGTTATATTGGGATTAGGCCCAACTGAAAACCCTATAAATAATGCTAGCCTACCTGCATTAGTAAAGCAAGCTCTGAGGCGCATCAAAAGCAAGATCCGTGTACTCTTAGGCTTCACTTTTATTTCCTTTTCTTTTCTTTCCTTTATTTTAGAGCATGTTTGTCTCGTGATTTTCGCTATTTTGATCTCAATGTTATCGCTTTGGCTAAGCCGAACATGTAATTCACTTTCTTTTCAAAATTACTACCTCGGAATGCATCGGGGTTCGCATTAAATTTCTCGATCTGGACATTTCGCCGACTGCGCTATTCTTTCGATCGGCTGTGTGGATGCCGTCTCGTGTGATTCAAAGAATTGAGGAACCCAAATTTCCATTTAGCTTTAACGCTGTAGTCGACTGATCTTTCCCGTAGTAATTTGAAAGATCTGTTCATTTCGCTTACGAATTTACTTCGCGATTATGAGTTTATTGATTTTGATCTGAATATCGCCTCATTTATACCCGTTAAGAATTGCGTCAAGCATTCCTGATTTCAAGGAGGTCCTCCCTGAAAGTGACACAGGGAAGACAATCCTGGGAGTAATGTACATTTCTTTGAAGGTATACTAACCTGCTATTAGGGATCCTTTGAGCTTTGTAAGTTCACTTAGATAAATCCTCTTCTCACTTGAAGTCAAGAACGAGTAGAACGACTTATCTATTTAAACAAGCATAGATTTCACCTCAATTCGGATAGTGAGGCCGATCCCGTGTTAGCTGAGATCTAATCAAGGAATGGTTGATCTATTTTAATTTCGAGGAAGAGTAATTTGGAAGCCAGATATCCTTGTCAACACCGATAACTTGGGAGCTAAGGTGTACAAACATAAAATGGGTATGAAGTATTGCAAAAGAAAAATACCAATTTAAGGAAGTTTTTAGCAGCAGGTTAGTCTCGTTCGTAATTCGAGAGAATCAGGAAGAAGGAGATAACGAAATGTGGAGCGGGAGGAGATCGGTACACCCACTTTACAAATGCCTTGAATGAGATTTTGAAACTTGAGATATTCGAGAAAAAATTAATTAGAGTATGAACTACGAGGTGTTGATCGTTCACTATGATTGTTTCTCTTGATGTCTTCCTATGATAAGCTGTTCGATTATTCATTTCTTTTAGTAGGAATTTATTTTTCCTTCATTTGTTTTTATTTGATCTGTTCGAATATTCATTTCTCTTTGAGAACTAGTTAATTTCGACTTTCATCTTTGGGAAGCCCATATCAATTTATGGTCCAAATAGTATTAATTTTGAGTAGTCAGGGTAGTTGATGAAAAATTCTTGAGATCTCTGTGGGATCGATCTCACGGGCTCTCCATTTTATTACTTAATCGACACATGCACTTACGAATTTGGGGACCAAAACCAATAAATTCATCGTTCTACTAAGAGATTTTTGGTTATGATAGTATGATGTGACAAGTTTTATGGCCGTTGTCGGGGATTAGATAATAGTCCTTTGGTGATAACGTCATAAATTTGTATATGTGTTTTGGTCCCGATCCAACAAGTTTTTATAGAGCGCCGTTCTTAGGGTTAGATAATAGTCCTTTGGTGATAACGTCATAGAGATTTGTATATGTGTTTTGGTCTGATCCAGCACAATTGATTGAATTACTCTGACGAACACATTTTTCTCACAAATTTTTATTTCATGAATACTATTCATGTGAGCAGTACAACCCTCGGGTTCGCATTTCGCGACCACTACCCTACATGGTTCCACTTTGTGTTAGAATTCTCTAGCCATTTCGGCCTCATACATCAAACATGATTTATGACATAATTTATGTACCATTGAGCACCCCAGAAGCGAGCAGCTACGGTGCGGGACTGCCCAGTAAACAAGATTTCAATAGTGGTGAGTTTTGGGGCCGGATCAACTTGATGGATTCAGGCTGAGTCAAACGAAGCATTACAAAACACTTAAATAAAGTGTAACTTCAAGTAGAATAAAACCCCTACCTCACGGAGTTTGTCGAAACACCTCAAAACCGGAGTCCACGCGTTGCCTCTCCGCGTAGAATAGTTTTCCTTCTTGGCAGACGAATCAGACGATCGGATGTAGGAAATCTAAAGAGAAGCACGATGCTCTCTCCATTTAAAATCCTGAAATTTTCCCTCTGTAAGCCTTTCACATTTGGTCTTTTCTTAGGAAAGAAAAGACCACTATTTCAGACTTTGTCCTTTTCCTCATTTAGAATCTAATTAATACCAATCATGTCCCTAGGCTTGTATTTTGACATTTAGCCTTATCTCGAGTTATCGAATTTCTAAATCATTTCTACTCATATAACATGTAACATAGTACATGTTATAGAGTGACTTTAGTCACATCACAATTCATCTTCCGGCACTTGATACCAGCGCCTCGAAGCGTACAAAGTCGACTATGCGGAGTGACATGGTCGACGTGGTAGCTAGATTTGCGAAAGCGATTCAACGGTGAAATCAGTTTCATCATCAGAGATGAGAATAAATTTCAAGTTTTGACGAAATTATGATTTTGCCATTTTCTTATAAATTGGAAATCTCTAAGGTCTTTACGATTATTGACATAAATGAAATGATGTATGAAATTATATACATATGAAATATGTTTCCATGATGCATTAGTGATATGCGCTGAGTAGAATTGTCCATATGGCATTCATTGTGTGACATGATATGGCATGCAATGGCATCTTGCATTGCATATGCACAGGGACATCACATTTAATGGGTATGAGTGCATGGTTAATAAATTGACACTGCGTTTGGTGTTTGATTGGGTGGGCTCGGTTAAATGGGACAATGTCCAACAAAGTCGCACGGTTGAATAAAATGGTAAATAAAATATGTGTCGGGTATTAGCAAGAAGGGATAGATCATCTATTGGGTAAAAAGCCCTCCAATTATGTTCAGACACTGATCCCAGCGAGTGAAAGGCCGTAAAAGTGTTTGAGTTTGCGGATGCCCGCGGTGCGACACCAAAAATCGCTCATACCACATAAAGGCACATGAATTTTGAAAATAAAATGATCATTATGATGTATCATCCAAAAAGCTTTTGGTTTATAAACAAATGAAATTTTTTTTTAAAATGATCAATGGATGTTATCCAAAATGACAGTTTATCACACATGGGCTTGGGCGTTGTGCGAGGGAGTCGGTGAGGACTCGGGCGCATGGTACATGGTGGGGTTGCATCTCATTCAAACCTTGCACTGGATTCCATATAGAATTGCCATGTTCTTGTTGGAATGTGATAGTAAATGTTGAGTGAAAATTGCATGTATACTTAGGTGGGAAGTAGCCCTTGTAGGAGGTATTCCTTATTAGGCATGACTCACCCTTTATGGGACAACCCTTACAGTGTAAGTCGATCTTAGGTGGATGGCTCATACGGGCGTGATTTTTGAAGAAGAAGGGCGTGTGTGGCCTTGATATGTCTTTTTGTAAAGTGCTTGAGGACAAGTTGGTTCTAACACGCGTGTTTTGTATAAAGGAATTGTAATTAAAATGCTTTTTTGGACTAATACCCGATATAAATTGCTAAACACAGGAAAATTCAAATTTTACGAAAAAGGAGTAAAATGGTGATTCGGTCAAAATCCAGAATTTTCTGAATCTAGGATGACTAAGCGGACTTCGCGGTTTGGATCATCTCGCGAAATCCTGGTTACCATCGAGATTTCGTCGAATTCGAGATGAAGTGAGATTTCACGTTTTTCGAGGAGCCACTTAGAATGTAGTACGAGACACTTGGCACAATTTGATTGGCTCAAGATGAGACCTTCGTGTAAGTGGAGAGCTAGTCAAGCTTGATGGGGCTCCAGTGTGGGGCCATGGGGACAAAATGACACCTTGTGAGGTGTGATGGAAATCCATGGTAGATGGATAGAGTGAATGAGGCGTGATCTAAGGGCCACTTAGAAGTGGACAAGTGGCATGAGAGGACAAGTTCTCTTGACCCCCGAGCCTTATTGACTAGTCTTGGAGGGAAAAAAGGGGGGAAAGAAGAGAGAAAGAAGGAGAAGGAAGAGAGTTTAAGAGAGAGACTCTCACTTCTCTATAGATTTCAGGTGATCGACCTTGCATCAGTGCGGTAGACAAAGAGGCAAGTTGATCCTCTTGCCAAGGCTATGCGTGGGTGCCGAAAGTGTGGAGTTTAGGCAAACTCAGGGGAGAGTGAGGTTTTCTCTACTTGTTTCTATTCCTTGGCTAAGTGTCATTTAATGGATGGGGGTTGTCTTTTGAGGCTTGAATGGCCAGTGTATTTAGTTCAAGATTGGGATTTAGTAGTGAAATCCTAGAGTGATCCATAATGATGCGAGCCAGTGAGTTGGAATTTGTTCATGACTAACAATATATTATTGTGTATATTTGTAGCGATTCTTTTAGGCGAGTTCAAGATTCGGTTATCGGTTTGTTTATTAGTCCATGTGAGCTAATTTTCGGTGTTATTGCTATGAATAAATAACATGTTGCTTTGTGTGAATTTTTTTAATATATGCATGCTTAATATATTAACATGAATTATTGTGAAATGACATATTGCATTTCATATGCACTGAGGCACCTTAGAACAATAGGTGTGACATGTTTGAGCAACCATAATTGGTTATCGAATTATGTCCACAAGCAGATAGAAAATCACGAGGGTTGCCAAAAAGAAATTATATCTGAAAGTTGTCTAAAATTTGTTTTGGAAAGGTGTCAGACCAGATTTCACGTTGGAGGATATCCAATGTTTGACTCAAAAGTTTGTCGACAATTCACTCGAGAGGATTAATCCATATATTCGGAGGGTTGTCCAATAAAATTTTAACAAAAATTAAACAATGTGTTTTCAAGAACAAAAACGCTTTGTTATGAAGATAATTTTCATACATGGGATAAGCATGTGTGAGAGAGTCGGTAAGGACTAGAGGCATGAGATTGGGCATGTAGACATTCGAGTAGGATTCATGAATTCACTTGAATGTGTGTGTTTCATTACGCAGACACTTAGGTGGGAGTAACCCGATGTGGAAATTCCAACTCTTGGGCATTGCTCGCCCCAGTCATGGGATCCTTTTTAAGTACATGGGTGTCGGGAAGGCGGCTCTCATGAGACCGCTTTTGAGAAGCCCAGACATGTGGCTTTGATTATATATTTTATGAAACATGTATGAAACATTCTTATTGATACATGTTTTGTATAGAGTGTAATTAACTCTTGGAAACTATTGTAATATAGTTAGTTATTTTGATGGTATGGATGTATGGGCTTGACGTGACCATTTTTACTCATGTTTGAGTCTTAGGTGAGACACTCATTTGCGAGTGAGACACTCAATGGCCACATGTATTCCACGGGTTGACAGGTTGTCAATGGACCCCCGAGTTTAGAGCATCACAAGCTAGGTATGTGATCATGGTAAGGGAGTCGTGATCGGACTCTTACGGATTGTAATTAAGTGCATTATTCTCATAATCTTAATTTAAATATGAATGAATGAGTCCTAGTGAAGGGACTTATCGAGGTAGTGTCAAATGCTTTGGTGTCCGTGAGTAGTGAATGCCGACTGGTACTAAGACTTGGGTCTTAAACCGACTAGGTAGAAACTTCAGCGAGGTTGGCGGTTGAGTCAGCGGTACCCCGGGAGTGAAACATCCTGCTTAGATAAGGAAAAACATATTTATCCCTAAAAATAGGAGATTCCTTCTTGAGATAGGAGGGAGATTCGGCAACAAATTTCTATAAATCGAGAAGATCCCCCACGAGGGAAAGGTAAGTAATTCCAACTGCGCATACTCTCTTCTCCCTCTTCATACTTTTGCTGACTTAATCATCAAGGGAATTCGACCCACCATCGCTCATCCACTCTTTTTGCATGTTTACGTTGCACTGTTGATGCCCAAGAAGACAAATAATCAAGGCAATAACAATTGGCGTCATTTGTGGGAAGATGACAGAAAGTCTCGTTTATAGGCTACAAGGGCTTGGCTTTGACGATTGTCTAACAACCCTTCATCACCTGGAAGTCTTTTGATTCCCCCGTCCACATCCGATTCAAGCGAGGTAGTCACAATGGTGAACAATCCGATGATATAATCACCAGAAGATCAGTTCCTCCATTGGTGTCAGGAGATGGAGAAGAAACAAGAGGAGCAGGCGAGATAGATGCAGGAGTTGCAAGGTCGCGCTGAACGCTTGCAACCCTTGCAATGCAAGAATGACTAGTAGCAGGCCCAGGTAGAAAAAAGACGCAAACTTGGAAAGGATGTACACGATGGCGATTGTGTTGAACATCCAATCACTCGCAATAAAGGAAAAGAGCCCATTATTCCCGACGATGTCGATGCCCCAGCAAATGATGAATTGTCCTCAGGAAAATCTCCATCCATGAGCCCCTCGCGGAAAGCGCTCGAGGCGACTGTAGGGCCATCGTGAAGGAAGCGCACACGCGCCATTGTAACACCGAAATATCTGCAGTTGTTTTTAACATGTTTAGGGTATTTTGTAGGCATAAATTGAATTTTTCGTAATTTAAATGCAAAACATAGCAAGTTGGAAACAGGAAATTTATGCTGAGACATAAGGACAGAAAAGGGTAATTTGTCGAGGAATTATAAAATTTATAAGTTGTTAAGATTAGGGGATTAAGTGGAAATAACTTAAGTTGTAATGCAAATAATAGAATGAGGAGGACTAAAGGCGAATAAAGAACTTCAACTATAAAAAGGGAGGAGGGCAAAAATAATTTTGGTCTCCCAGCAAACATACGGGTTAGAAAGAGGAAGAAGAAAGAAGGAGGAGACAAGCAAAAGGAGTGTGGAACTATGACCACATTATTATGAAATTTGAGTATGGAATATTAATAGATCATTAATATGGAAATTCTAAAGTTTTGTATGGATTCTAGTATGATTTTGTCTGAAAAACTGCTTGGGTATGGTTGCTAGGGTTTTCTATAGATATTAGTTTGTTCCCTTTTTGGGGTTTTGTTAGGAGTCACATCCTAACTCTAGATTTATAGGAAGTTGGGTTAAAATTCCCTAGTTGATATCAATTAGATATGGAATCCTTCATAAGTGTATGGTTTTGTAAAGTTTGGAGAACTTTGGTATAAATCCTTGGATTCTTTGGCTAATTAAAACTGTTTGTGGAGTTGTTTGGAGGGATTTCATATTGGTTTTTTATGAAGGATGGAATAGAAGAGAATTATGGAAGAAAGGTGAATGATAAAAATTTGGTCTACGCCATTTAAGGCGAAAGCATTAACTGATCTGGAATTATAAGCGGGGGTGGTACAAGTACCACTTATCTCTGGGAGCAAAATGGTGCCCAGGGTGCCATCAAAGTGAATACCAGTTACCATCTCAAGGCTGGTTTAGTCAGGTACCAAATAGGTGAATGCCAGGTACCCTTGTTCTACAACCACAGTTTTTATTATTTTTACATAGTTAAGTTATACTTCATCTGGAGTATAGATGGGAAAAATTAGAAGTGAAAAAATATCTTTGTACCCACCTCATGCGTGAAATGACGATGAGACGAGCTTCACCCGCCTATAATAAGCTAGGAAGTTCAGAATACATATAATTGTAGGAATGCTTAAGACCGGTGTTAAATGACCACGACATACATTACGTGGGCAGACACGTTATGTTTAGTACTTCGGTACTCCTGATTAGTGCTACGACACTCCTGTTAAGTGCTTCGGCACTCCTGTTTTGTGCTACGGTACTTTAGTACTGTACAGTATCTTCGGGTACTTATTGTGCTGTGTCTCACTCATTTATTATTACTGGTCTAAATTATTTCCCATGGATTTATACTGATAACTTTGAGATAGGAATACGAGTAAACAAGTGTGTATGTTACGTCCCATAGTACTGCGGGTATTTAAGATAAGAATAAGCTCTGCCTTAACTCCCTGCGGGAGAGATGCGAACAAGCATAAAGTTACTATAAGTACAAGTATAGTCATATGGGAGATCGAATAAGCATAAAGTGCATTTAGAAGCATAAGTAATTGTATAAGTTCCTTATATATGAATGCATGCGAACTCGATATCTATTATTGTTATATACTTCTTATAATCGTGTATATGCATATTACCTATGTTCCCACTAAAAAGCGTAAAGAAGCTTAGCACGGGTTTTTAATCAGGTGGAGTGGAGAAGAGAAGGAGACGGTGATCTTCCGTGCAGCCGCCGACACTAGTAGGGGTTCATCCAGCTGTAGGTTCCGCTCGATCATGTAAATGTAATGTATAGTTTTGTATATATAAATGGGACTCAGTATATGTATATGATACTGAAACACCCTTCTGATTCGTTTATTTTGTATTTATTTTTGTATATGATATGTTGTCTGATTATAAGACTTGGACATACCAATTTCTGATAAAGTAGTGAAAGTCTCGATTCGGTCTCGCGCCCCTCTTTCGCTGGCGGGGGTTGGGGTGTGACGACTCTACCTTGATGTCATTAGGCGTATCTGGCGGAAATGGGAGGAGAGCGATAGGAACGAACCGGTCGAACGGCCCTAGGGAAATGCATCAATGTGGGATGATACCACCAATGCCACTTTTGCATCACCCTTGATGCTGGCGGCGAATTCACATCTTGTAACAGTGATTCAGAGCAGAGCAACATGCTCTCTTCGCCTTTAGGGTAACACATTCTTGACTACAAGCCACCTCGAGGGTTTGTTATACCCGTTTTTGCCATGTTTACGATGGCTCATGACCCTTATGATCATGCTCCATTATAACCGGCGTCTGAAGTATTCCCGACTAATTTGCTTAGGAACTGCGTTAGCCTAGTTCCACAAGTTCCCTCACAAATCAATAAATTCACTTAAGGAACTTTAGGGTGCGTTCATCTCGTAGTATCTTTGTTCGGTGCATCAAAAAAGGAACATCAACTCCTTACAAACTCTCTTGAAGCAGGAATAGGAATCCATACGAGACTTCACAAGAAGGTTCGAGATGGCGGATTCAGCAAGTGAGTCATCTGGCTTATTCTTGTGATCCTCAACTTTAGGGAGGACCTTCGGGACCATCAACTCCTTTCTTCCATCACTATCTTTAGACGACCCGGTAACAATGAAGAGAATTATACAGATGGGCTAATAAGTACTCCACGTTAGAGGACAATATCCGCATAGCAGCCCAAACTATCATGATTACAAACCAGTCGATTGAGGGGAGTAAGCCGTTTGGGAAAAAGCTATCTGAGCCTAAGGAAGGTCAACGTAAGGATCGAAAGCGATCTCGTGATCAGTCACAGAAAAAGAGGAAGCCCCCGCAATTCACCCTCCTGATCATCTCATATGAAAGGTTATTGCCCCTTATTTGCGACTTGCTGGAGTTTAAATGGCCTGAAATGATCCGGACGGATCCTTCCCAAAAAAACAAATCTTTACGGTGCAATTATCGCAAGGTCATAATCCCTTAGAGGCAGGCAAATTGTCTAAGTCTAAAGTTCTTTGTGGAAAAGCTTATCAAAGCAAGGCACCTTAGGAGAATTTTATAAGGAAATTGACGAGGTGGGCAAGGCCAAACTACAGATAAGTCTGTGGCGTGATAGCCCACACGGAATCCAAACCATGCAAATAATAGGCGGCTTTGTCGGCTGACTAGTATCAGTCAAAGCTCTAACAAAAGAAACTCTTAAGAGCAACCACAATTAAGGCCAGGGTGAACGCTATCCACACGAAAGGCAGTCGTGCATAAACTAAGCCAATAGATATTTATTATCCTTTCCTCATGTCAGCTTAGAACAAGGTCGTATGCCCCACTATGATGCACTAGTACTCACCCTCTATATTAATAGTTTTGATGTACACAGGGTACTGGTGGACCTTGGCAATGCGGCGAATTTACTAAAACTACCAGCATTTAGGTAGATGAAGCTTTCCTCAGATATGTTGAACTCAATGAAGCGAATCCTCTGCAGTTTAACAAACCTTTATAATGTATTAGGTGATATCACGCTCCTTTTAAAGTCAGGACTAGGCACTTAGAAAATTTTGCTCTTGGTTATCGAAGATTTAAGGCCTTGGCCTTAGTGAAATTTGGACAGCTGCGCTCTATGAAAGTTATCCTTGACCACCAAATGATAATATTGACAGTGGAAGCGGGTTACCTTCTAAGCGTCAATGGCAAATGCGACAATGCTATCAACTATCCATACGGGAATAGAAAAGGGAGAAAAAATCTAAAATGTCCCCCCCTCGAAGATCACACCCCCGCATATCAATCACATGTCTGTGCAGTTAGGACCGCTTTAGTGCATTGGATCCTTAAGTAGTAGTGTTAGATGGGACGGAGAAGTTCACATACGTCAGTACTCTCCTATCTAGTGAGGAAAGGGGGCAGATACAAGGCGTGCTATTAAAAACATAGAAGCGTGTTCGGTAGAGTCGCCGGATATGGCGAGTGAATGATATTAGCCTCATAGTTGAATATTGTCCGCATTAGTGAGCCGAAGTAGGTATTGGCGTTTCCCACAGGATCGCTATGTCGGATTATTCAGGACATAAGTAGACCAGTCTTCCTAAGCGGGTTTCATCGTAGAAATAAAGTACTTGAAGGATGGCTTCCCACTTTTCACGATATATTGTTGATGCCTCGGTTGGGCATGGGATCTGTCATTTCTGGATGCTCTGGATACCACCATGTTCGCACGCTGCGCGGAGAAAGCGGCCTTTATTACACCGTGGTTATACTAGTACAGTAGTGCCTTTTGGCTTGAAAAAGCGTCGAGCGACTTATCAAAATGGATGACCAAGATATTCCGGCTGTAGATGGCGAGACCATGGAGGTCTATATCGATATCTTTGGTGATCCCGAAGAGCGCTCGATCTGAGAAGAATCTAGAAGCCTTTGAGTTGTTATGAAGGTGTGACATGAAACTAAACCCTCTGAAATGTGCGTTCAGAGTCAGTTCGGGCAAGTTTTTGGGCTTTATGGTAACCTAGAGAGGAATAGAGGCCAATCCTATCCATTATTTGTAATGGACTCCTGACTCCTGCCACCAAAAGGGAGTACATCAGCGGCGAATCGGTTACGCTCTCGGAGCGGTTCATGTATCGTTCATAGATCAGTTGAAACCATTTTTACCACTCTAAAGGGAGCCAAATGGACCGGGTGGAATGAGAATCTGCAGAGCAGGCTTTCATGGCGCGGTATCTAACGAGCCATCGATTCCTAGTTAGCCAAGATGCAAGCGATATACTTTATCTTTACTAGAAGTTTTCAAAAGTGTCGATGAGTGAGCTTTGTTCAAGAAGATGGCTTAGAAAGCAAGGGCCGATATTCTTCATAAGAAAATCTCTATCTTGATGCAAAAACTAAATTTATGCAATCTTAAGTAAATTATTTTTAATCTCCATTAAGGCTAAAGGCTTCGCCCTTACTTCCAAGCGCACCCTATCGTCTTGCTAACTGTCTATGCTGTATTCATATTATAGCGACTTGTCATGGAGGATGGCGATAGGCGTCGAGCTAAGTTAGTTTGGTATCAGATATAAGCCAAGCTTGGCGTTAAAGGGTCGATGATAACGGACTTTCTGAGTCGGAAATCCATTAACAAGATGCGAACAGGGCAACAACGACTAGTGGATCCTTGTGGCCCGGCTTTCACTGGCCGAAACCAGTGTTGGTTTGACATGAGCTCGTAGAGGAAAGAATGAAATATACGATTAGGCTTCATCTAATAATGAAGTAGAATATGAAGCAATCTAGCGGATGTTGGCAATCTACGTAATCTTGAAAAGATCATCATACAAAGTGACTCTAAGTTGGCGGTAGGAATGAATTAAGCAGAGAAATCGCGAGACAACATGGCTAAGTATGTAAGTCGGTTAATCTACAGTTAGGAAGCTTTGTGGCGGAGGCTTCGCTCATCAGGATTCGAATGAAAAGCGAGATGCCGCAGTTTGTAGTAAGCGCATCCTCTGATAAATGAAGCAGTGTTCCTCGCCAGTACGTGCGATGGGTTGTTGCGCGCGATTAATTTTGCGAGATAGATGGGACAAGTTCTTGGATGACTGATCAGTGTTGAGCTCAAAAACTATCGAACAACGAGTTGACCTGAGATTCTGATCCAGTAGGCTCGATTTTCTCTTGTGAATGGGTAATTGCACAAGCACTCTCTTTACAGGCCATATTTTAAATGTCTCACCACTCAGCAGGGACACTGTACATTAGAAGAGCTCCACGAAGGAATATGCGGAAACCACCCAAGCAGCAGAACCTTGGTTCCTGAGGCGCCACATAGGGTTACTGACCATTGTGAGGTGGGTCTGTCGCCTCGTCGGGAAGTGCAATGGATTGCTGGCAATCAAAGCCCCGTCTCTGAAGGATGGCGGTCGGGATCTGACCACCATGCAGCCCACGTCCCTTTGCCGGTGGGGATGACATGATTGTTGCTGCCTGTTGTCTGACCAGCAAAATAGGTATTGTTGGTCGCCACCAGGCTATTTTAGGCAAATGGATAGAAGGCGAAGTCTTTGCCTCTATCAAGATGAGGATGTTATCAATTTGTGTGGGAAATGTGGCATTTGTTCGGGATACCTTAGTCGTTGCTGGCTTTAGTGGGCCGCGGTTGTGAGTATAAGAGAATTTTTTTACAAGTTGAAAATGTGGCTTTCGACTTTGCGATACCTAAGAGTAATGGCTAATGGCGGGAGGCATACGACAAAACTCTTTTAAATGCTTTGGCGTCTACGATCAGCTAGGGAAAATGGGCAAAAGAGTTGCCCAGAGTTCTTTGGGCCTATAGAATAATTAGCTGAAAGCCAATTGGAGTATTGCCATTCGCCCTCACCTATGGGATGGAGGCCATTATTCCTACATAAATTGGGATGCCCACACTTCGAATTGAAATTCTGAAAATTTAATACCAAAGTCATTGTAAAAGAACTTAAACATGGTGGATGAACTCCGTGAAGCTACAAAAGTCGCGCCTCTTCTTCCATTACCAACAAAATGTTGGTAAGCTCATATAACAGGCATGTAAAGCAGCGTATATTAGAGTTGGGGACTGAGTCTGAAGGTCTTTGAGGAATACGGTTGACTGGCGGTCGGAAAGTTCGACCCAATTGGGAAGGCCATATCACGATGTATTAAAGGAAGCGACGGATCATACGCCTTGAATAAACTAGACGGGACCTTGATTACTGAATGTAGAATACTATGCACCTTAAGAACCTTATCAATAAAGTCTTCTTTATAGTGGCTTTTCTTCCCGATTTTTCGCGATTTGCCTCCATGAAAAGGAGCCGGATGTAGTTGCTTACAGCCTTCGGCACTTTCAAAAGACTAGATGTGCCTCTTAGCCTGCTGTCATTTAAAAAAAAAAAAAAAAAAGGGACAAGGGCATCTAGCCTTTTGGTACATAACCAAACCCTATAGTAGCAGCCCTCAGCCTTTTGGTTAGAACCAAGGCCCAAAAAAAGTGCCTCACCTGTTGGCCCGTGTGCGAACCCTACCCAGTTTTAACTTAATATCGATACCCCGAAGCAACAAACCTAGCTAAATTTCATGGGAGGGAATTCTCAATAGCCTAAGTAAGTTGAAAATTATATTTCATAAGTACGTTGGAATAAGAAATAAAAAGACGATAGAACTAAGCGAAAATGGTATTTGTTAAAGCACTTGATGGCATCAAAGTACACAAGTCCTACGGCTAAACAAGAAAAAAAGAGGATTGTAATCATTACGGTCACCGGCGGAAGCTTTCTCCTCAAGGTCCTTGGCTGCCTCGCTCGGGTGCACCCCAATTGTTGTGTCCTCAGTAGCTGCTGGGACCGGGGGGTGGGGCACTTGGAGTTCACAAAGAACTCAGGAGGCAGCGGGACGGAAGAGGTATGCGCCGTTGGGACCTCTGGATGGTCCCCCCTGGATGTTGTGTTTAAACATATAACACTTCGTAGTAAGTAGCGAAGATCCGCCTCCGGGAGCCTTTTGGTAGTCTTACATCCATGGCTTCCTTGTCCTTGCCCGGCAGTGCTAAAGGGAGCACACACCTCGTCACTCCGCCCGCCCGATCTCGACAAGAGGGGCGTTAAACGACCTCGGGCGGGTGGTCTCGACTTGACTTTGGACTTGACCTCCTGCGGTTGCAGGCACTTTGCGCTCTAGTTAAGTCATCCTGCGCGGGTGCCTTTGCTTCACACAGCCCAGCGACAACGGTGGGCAACCTCGACTTCCTCTTTAACCTGTCCCTCTCATTCTCGATTACCCATGATCCTCTATGCCCTCTCCCCTTGGCCTTAGTTTCCAATGCTTGGATCGGGACTTAGCGTGTGCAGGGACTCTTCGCGGGCATGATGTAGGAGTGGGCGGCCCCAGCCTTAGAGTCCTGACTTCTCAGTCTTCAGTCTATAATGAAGCTCCTTATCTTTGGCGCACCATGTTCAGAGATAGTTTGTAGCCCGATGCGCGAAGAAAAAGAGTTACAAGAAAATCATAACATGAAACCCGATATTAGCGGTAGAAGTTCGGCTATACTAGTTTATATCTTATTGAATTCATGGTTGCGATACATCCGTCTTTAACCATGCTTGAAAGGACTTTCTATCCGTGAATCGAGGAAAAGGGATCTGTGCTCCCTTAGTACGAACCCGCCACCGGCATAGAGAAGAGTGAGGTAGAAGTCGTATGTACCTGACGGGGAGTCCCTGCACGGTGAGGCAGTGACCCGATAATCGGTAGGCGGCCTTTGGACTAAGAATCGACGATGAGCAGTCATTCCATCGATTTGAATGAAGAGCTCGGCTAATCTTGTCGAGCATCCTCACTAACATTTGGTAATGTAGCAAGTCTTACCCGAGGAGAGCAGCGGTCGCCAGTAGCCGAAGGCCTCCCTCGTAACGAGTGGCTTTATGAGATTACGTAGTTGTTAGGCTCGGTCCTCCAGCATTGCATAAGCCTCCTGGAGAGCACCCTAGGCGGCTCCCTCCAAAGCCAGCATGTCGTCGAGGGCTCGTTTGGGAGAATCCATGACAATTACTATCGAGCACTTCTAAGCCTCTTTGGGACTCATGTCTTGGCGTTTATCGCTGGACCTTCGAGCAGGTAGTCTCGTGACGTTCGCGACTGCTTGCGCGCGTGCGTCCTAATCCCAGCGAGGCTAGGCATGTCGCCCTCCTTCTCCTTATTAGTTGACCTACTAGGTGTTGGTTCACCCCTGATCAGCCGAACCCCTCAAGCCTCGCCCAGAAACTGACCTTTACCCGCTGGGCCTTCTCGCCATGACACAAGGGGCAGGCTTGGGATTTTCTTGAGACAAGGGTAGGTGATCCAGGCCAGAATAAGGGTTTTGGACTTAAATTCTTGTGAGAGCTCCGGTGTGGCTTGAGGGAGATCCCACGGGGCAGAAGTGCTCGCCGCCGACAAGCTCGATGAAAAAGGCAGTGGGCTGAGGGAAAAACGAGGCACTATCTACGAAAGAATTGTGCCCCAGCAACGAATTCTTTGCGGGGCTGAGAGCTCGTGGTTGCGGCTCCCTCTCTATGTGATCTCAGTCTGTGACCCGTCACGAGTCAACACCTTCTCCACCAAGTTGACCAGCCGAGGCCTACTTTACGACTACCTCCTGAATCATGAAAACGAGAGAGGCATATAGAGAAGGCCTTAGGAAAATATGAGCTACCTCAAAACTAAGACAAACCTAGGAACGAGAGGGACTGATTCATATAAAAAGGAAACCCTGAAGAGTCAGGTGATACGGACCCCTAACCAAGACAACCCCTTTTGCCTCCATTTTGATGGAGTTAGGGAACCCGGTTACAAATTGCAACCGGGGATTGTAGGCTGACATAGACAAGCGGCCCCCAATCCCAAGCTTCAAAGTGTAAATGAAACAAATCTCCTCTAGCAAGATACCCAGTTGGTAGAGAGAGTTTAGCAAACTGCAACCCATTAGAATCCAAAAAACGTTCGGATGTACAAGTGCAAGAGGTGCAGGGGTAAAATGCGAGGAAACTGCCGCTGGCACAATGGGATGGGAAGTAAAGCCTAGCGAGAATGACGCTCTTGGGTGAATTAGATGGAATTATGCGCCTCCTTTACAGATTGAGGCGGCCAGGGCCGTCGACATCTGGAGTGGTTCGACAGAACCTGGTTGTACAACCTCAGTTTCTCTGTAGACATAGTAGCAACTAGACTACTTGCAGTAGGCGTTTCTAGAGGAGTCCCCCTTTGACGCCCAACATAACTGTTGGAAACCTCTTCGTAACCCCTTGTCATTTTACATGCAAATAAAAAAATAAAATTATAGAAGAAGGGGTCAGCTTAAGGTCCATTAAGCGAAAATGGAATCAAAACCCTCGAAGATAACGAAATCCCTTGGGGTTTTCATCAACCGATGAGAACTGAGAGCATGGTGAAAACCTTCACGAGGGAACTTAATAGGGCCTTTGACCCTGAAAACACTTAAACAAACCAACAATAAAAAGAAGGTTTGAGATGCAAACACTCACTAGAAAATCAAAAGTCGTCGAAGAGTCAAGAGTCTCCGATGGTTCCTTTGAAAGGAAAGTTCGCAGAAGCACAAAAAAGGAAAAATTGCTGGAGTAAAAAAACTTTGAGAAAGCGTAAAAGAAACTGCTATTGAAACCCATACCCCTATTTATAGGGGAAAGGTGACAAGCGCATTAAATCTTATTTATTATATCTTTGGGAAGAATCGTTTCCCACCGCTTTAAGCCACGAGCATCGCCTCTCACGCGTCAACTCTCAGTGACATTTAATACTACGATATTTTTACATTGGGAAAAGCACAAAATTTTAATTTGAGGAAAATGGGGGCATTTTGAGTGTCATGGTTTTTTTAAACCCACTACCGATGGAGCTTAAGGCATGACGCTAAACGGTCTAGGTCTGTCATTGTGATGTGAAGTGACCAGAAGCCCACCTATCATATTAAAATTGGTGGCACTACCTGGGCGAAATGGGGCCGTGCGCGAGAGAAATTAGGGAGTCTCCCCAAATGCCCAGTTAGGTGTCCTATTTAGAATTTTTAGTCCCTTAGCCAACCATCCTTTCGTATATGACAAGTTAGTTGTTGATAAATAGATAAAGCGGGGAAATACACAAAGGGTATTTATCCGCAATTTCTTAGTTCAAATCCATATTTCTTGAATAATCTTTGATAAGGAAGGTGGTTCTTGATAAGGAAAAATTAGTACTGGAATGGGAAAAACATGTTATCCTAAAAACAGAGATTCCTTCTTAAAAGATATGAGGAGATTGGCAACAAATTTCTATAAATCGGGAAGATCCTCAGAGGAAAAAGTAAGCAATTTCAAGCGCACATAATACTTTTGTACTTAATCTGTCATAGGAGTGGCTAACTATCATTGCGAACCACATTTTTACAGGTTTACATTACACCGTTGATGCCCAAAAAAACAGATAATCAAGGCAACAACAGATTAGAAATCGAAATGCATGGGAATGTCGATGCGGGACCACGGCTGATCTTAGTCCCATGGAGCGGCATGTAAGAAGCAGGAGAGAATGAGCGGTGTCCCTTAGTGTAGTGCATGGAGTCGAGAGTAAAAGTAAAAGACTAAAAGCTACATACATGCCTGAGAAAATGGGCAAACTACTTCACTATTTCCTTCGTCATACATGAGGAGAGAGAAAAGACAAAGATAGAATATTTGAAATTGAAAGTTGAAACATCAGTAAAATTTTTATAAAACAGGTAATTCTTAAAAATATTTTTTTGGATCCATGGTGATAGGCGAGTGTTATGTATTCTCTAAAGTTTTATTGTTCCTAAATTTGTAGTCACAATTGCTCGAATATTGTACCTAATTTTAGAATTGTAGATTTCTTCTTCTCTACATCTATTTTTCCCTATTTAAAATTGAAATTAGATTAAAGGGATAATTCCAAAATTATTTACACCTCTTTGAAAATATAATCTTAAAAATATGACATTTAGATAAAAACAGGGTTATAAATTCCCGGACATGATAACTAATCCTTCATGGTTTTTTGTCTCATCACCCACTTTATAAGTTATAACTAAATTCGTAGGGACATTTGGTACAAAATTGTCTTTAATACCTTTTTTATGCATTTATGTTGAAGTTTGTAGAGGAATAACAGGACGTCATATCCCTTTTCCGTTCAATCAAGTGGATTTAGGGTTATTGCTTCCAATTTCAGCACTCATATATAGTATTAACACAGTATCAACTCCCGAGGCAATTTGAGAAATCTTTTGGCA
This sequence comes from Tetrastigma voinierianum, assembly GCA_016808115.1. Classification (NCBI taxonomy): domain Eukaryota; kingdom Viridiplantae; phylum Streptophyta; class Magnoliopsida; order Vitales; family Vitaceae; genus Tetrastigma; species Tetrastigma voinierianum. The sequence continues at coordinate 16,097 of JAEQBH010007992.1, read as the reverse complement.
CATTTATAAACCCGGGTTCAATATAAATATTGTTTGCTTTGGGATCGAAAGGATCCTCACGACTTCAAAATCTATCTATATAGTTAGAGAAGTTCATATTTAATTAGTACTGGCTTGCTACATGTCTGACATGTGATGTGATATTGTGAGTTTTCCCCTACCTCATTTTCTATTGAAATTCTCTTACTCCGCTTTTTCAAAATTTTCAACACTCTTATGTCATATTCCATATCGGAGGACAAGTTTCTTACACAAGTACAAGCTTCTATTGATCTATCAATCTAATAGATACATTTAAAACCATCGCCTTTTGAGTTCAAAATGAACATTATCTACATGATTGGGAAGTAGCTTTTATATCTCAACAAAGTGGCAAGATGCACAAAACAAGCATTTTACATCTTATTTGTATGAAATTTTAGCTAGATCTTGAGTTTCATGCCAAAATAATTTATTTAAAAAAACACACATAGACTTCTTTTCAAAATAATCATCAAATTAGTCTTTTGTGTTTAAAACCACACACACATTCACCTATTAAGGGTTTTAAAGAGGTAACCTTAAGTGCACTCATCAATTCTAATTTGAAAATTAACACCAAAATTGTAATAGATAAATGTGGTTTAAATTAATCTTAATCTTGGATCAAAATGAGTCATTTGTGAATCTTTATAATATATTGTGATTCCTCATAGAAATGGTTAAACTCTTCCAAAAGAATAGTGAAATAATAAATAGAAAAAGAAGCATGTTATCATTCACAAGTTCCAAAATATAAAATTTCCCAAAAAGTTTGATTTTACCATTCAACTACACATTTTGGAAATATGTGTAATAAGAAATCATCAAAATTCCAATACACAATGACAAACAACTATTCATGCTTGAGAACTTTAGAGACCTTTCTTGTCCCATGTTAGGGTTAGTGTAATAAAATTATTTTTCAAATTTGTAAATAAAAACTAGTGAATACAAGCTTTTATTTTATATATATATATATATATATATATATATATATATATATATATGAAGATTCTCAACGAAATTATTTGACGCTTCCTCTAATTTGTTTCGTAAGTTTTATTTTTTAAGATTGAGACTATCACAAAATTAAGTAAAACATACTTGAAATAAAATTTTCAAGAAAATTTATATCTATTAAATAACTAAACATTATATTATACATTTCCAAGGATTTTTAAAGAAAACTAGATTATGTCCTGATTAATAAAAATAAATAAAAATAAAATACTTCCATAAAGAAATTAGAAGTTGGATAATGGGGCCCACATTGATGACGACCAGCGATCCTTATTTGTTGGTCAGATTGAGAAAATAAAGACCAAGACTAGGGTCTATTAGCCCAACTTGAATAACTTGCAAGTCATTAGGGCTTAGGTCGGAAGTAGGCCAGCTTTACTTGGATTTTTATTTTAAATTTTTTAATAACTACATATTATTTTATATTTATTTAGAATATTAGTTTTCTATTATGAAAAAAAAATATAAAATAGTTGTTTATAAAAAAGAATAGTTATTAAATAATTATTTATTAATAAAATAAAATAATATTAGTATGAAAAATAATTTAGAATAATATATATATATATATATATATATATATATATATATATATATATATATATATATATATATATATATATATATATATATATATATATATATATATATATATATATATATATATATATATATAACTATAATAATTTATTTTATATAATATTTTAAGTACATAAGAATAAACTATAAGCATTTCAAAATAACCTTTGTTACAAAATATAAAATTTGTAAAATTGTTGTTATTTATTATTTTTAATATTTTAATGTCGAGCCACGTTTGGCTGCGGCTGAATAGGGTTGGGTTGGACTAACGAAGCGAGTTCAAATAAAGTAGACTAAGTGGCTTGGCGATTTATTCATGATACTAAAATGGTAGAAATGCATTTAGCTCTACCATTTTCACAATATAAATTCTTTGATAATGCACCTTTCAATTCACAACAACGCTTTATTTTAAGTTAATTTTTCTCGTAGAGATTGATGATTTATTTGATCGGTTGAGAGGAATGATACACTCCGTGATAGACCTTGCCCGCAAAGTGCCATCGGTTGAGTTAGGAAGCAGATATCTAAGATAAGCGGTTGGGACGCGTATGGGCACTTTTTAGTTCTGGTGATGCCCTTTGGATTGTGAATGCGCTGCGGCATTCATGGATCTCATGCATAAGAATTATTCGACCCTATCTGAATCCGGTTGTTGTGGTCGCCGTGGATGACATTTTGATCTATTTCCAGTCAAAGTAGGAGCATGAGTATCGCGAGGATCGTTCTACGGTTGTTGAGAGACCATGGTATGCGCTAAGTTCGTAGTCTGAGTTTGACTTCTTGGGGTGAGAGTTTACAGGACACGTGGTGTCGTCAGGAGTGTCGGTCGACTGAGAAAGTTTGGTAGTGATGAGTTGGGAGAGATCGAATGTGATATTCGGGATCGTAGTTTCTTGGGATTGGCTGGGTATTATAGGAGATTCGAGAATGGGCTGAAGTTGTCCATTCGGGGTAGGATCGTAGGACTTCACCTACGGAACATGGAATCCATGGTTGGGACGGTCCTAACCATAGAGAAAGGGATCGAGGATGCTCGGAGCACTCGGGATGCGGGTGTTGGTAGCAAGAGGGAGGATCGACCTTCTTCTAGTTCGGGATAGAGGCAGAAGACTTCTGCTTCAGACGAGTTTCAGAACCAGAGCCAGGATTGGGCATGTGAGACGGGATTGCCAGAGGCTGAGATCTGGGACTTTAGGAAGCGCGGTCGATTAGCAGTCGTGGGGAGGCCTCAGGTTCGTTTCTCCCTTTTCAGTATGGAGTCGGAGGAACCCGGTTTGATTTCGGGATGCTATCTGAAGCACTCGGTAGCACAAATAGGCAAGAGGGGCTAGAGTGTGGGTCGAAGTGAGGATAGATCGGAGTTATGCCGGCGGAGTGTATTGGACCTTGGGATGGTAGACACATTGGTTGTTGATGTCGGGCTTGACATGGATGAGTTGATAGCCATGAGTTTGTCGATGTTGGACCTTAGTCGGGTTGTCATACCCAGGCCACGGCCCAGCTAGTTGGGCTTAGAGGTTAAGGTCTCTAGAGAAGCAAGGTATAGATGTTCTTCCTAGGATGTAGGAGAGAGTTGATCGATAGGTCGGGATTATGAGTGAGAGATCTCGAGTGCAGCTCGGCAGAGTTTGGAACCGGGTGGGTGTCCCAATATGACATCATTGCGTTCGTGTGCCTGACCTGGCATCGCGTCGAGTCGGTGTGGGTGTGAGCAGTGCGGTCATTCACCACTCTTGGTGAGTGTGGGTTGAGTTTGTCTTCAGGAGTACGATCGATAAAGACTCCTTAGTTTGATTGATAATGAAGAATGAATTAGAGTGTGTTGGACAAGGCCAAGGGGCGGTAAATCCCTAAAGGTGAGAATCACGGAGTTAGGGTGTAAGAGACCCCCGTGGAGATATCCACTAAATTTGTGTGAATGTAAGAGGCTCGAGAGTGTAAGGCGAGAAGAGTTATGTTAGTGAGATGAAAACACCGCGGTCGGTATCAAGTGAACTTAGAGTTGAGTGATAGGAGTCGATAGTGACTCGATATTAAGATACCCATTGGAAATTGCATTGGGTGTTGTTGAAAATTAGAGGCTCGGTATATGGATTTCATATGTGACATGGACTAGGTTGACGGTCCTTTAGATTGTCAATGATTGTGACCTTAGGAAGGTTAGTGTTTACACACCAAGCAAGGGTTGTGTAGGATTACACGTTGTGCGGATTATATTACAGGTGTTAGAGGACACGCCGCGAGCATGCGTCCTGGGTCATAAGGGTAGGAGCATTGCCCTTAGTGGGTCGCTACAACAATGGCCATACGGCGAAGTATACGAGATCTTCACCATATGAGGCATTGTGGGAGGCCATGTAGATCCACCATTATGTTGGATAGAAGTGGGAGAGAGCTCCATCACTGGTGCAGATTTGATTAGAGACACCTACGAGAAGGTGAGCTTGATCGTCTTGTCTTCTCACGGCTCGAGCCTGCATAAAATTTATGCGATGTCTTCATAGGCCCTTAGGTTCGAGGTTGGGCTCACGTTATCTTGAAGGGTGATACCAGAGAGGTGGTCGAGGTTCGCGGCGGTGAGGCTATCGTAGAGTTTATTGGAATTTTCGAGATACTTTCCGAGAGGATGAGCAACTGTTCTTGTGCGGTTAAGCGTTACGCCTGACATGTTAGGTGTCGAGAGGTATTTCACGTCTCCATGCTCGGGAAGTATGCTCGAGATCCCGGCTCATGTGGTGGATTGGGGACGATTGGGGTTGACAACGATGGGACCTTCGGAGGGACGGTGTGCATTTTGGATAACCGTAATCAAGTTTTGCGATGCGAACCATGTAGCTAGTGAGAGTCTTGTAAGGCGGCTAGGGAGTGGAGGATTCACGTGGGGCGCGGGGACGCGATGCGGGCCGCCTATCCACTTCTTGTTTAGGGATGAAGGCATGTGGTTTTTAGTCGTTTAAGATTAAATGTTTGTTTACATGCATGGTAGAGTGCACGTTGCATATGCATGTAGTGATTGTGATTGTCGATTTAGGGATAAATTCATTTTAAGAGGGAGAATGTAAGACGAAATTCCAATTCACGGAAAAAGGGGCAAAATCGTAATTTCGGTTACAAAATTGTATTGATTTACAAAGTGTAATTTAGGTTAAAAATCAAGAAATTTATTCTACGGATCTCGGATGATAAAACGGATTTCACCGTTGGAATCGTCTCTCGGGAAATCTAGCTAGCACGTCGAATTCCGTCGGTGAGGCGGTCGGAGTGTACGTTTTTTGGAGCATGTGATTCGGGTGTCGTAGGCGATATTTGATCTTGAAGAAGTCACATATAACACGGCTCATGTTCCATAAGAGGTGGCATGAGTATAGAAAATGATGAAAATGAGCAGTAGAGATAGTCTTGAGTGTCATTGGGAAAAGAAGGACATAAATGTCATTTTGGAAAGTTTAATGAAGTGAATGAGACCAAAGGCAAATAGTGCCTTCTTCTTCCAAAAGGGGGAGGACCAAAACATGAGGAAATCAAAGAGGGGGATCTGGGAGGCCATGGCTGGTGCGTTTTGTTTTTGAGAGAGCTTCTTTCTAAAATCGTGGGAATCCAGATCGTTGGCGGTCGTCGGGACGAAGGAAAGTGCTCTCGCGGAGAAGGCCTGCGTGGGTCTTGGATTTAAAGATTGAGACAAACTCCGTGAGGTAGGGGTTTTATCATACTTGGGTTTTACACTTTATTTAAGTGTTTTATAATGTTTCGATTGGCTTGAGGCCTTGAACGGCCGTTTGATCGAGTCCTGAGCAGGATAGGGTTGATTCAAAATTTTTAGCCATTGGACAGTGGGTGTAGACGTGAGGGAGCTGTTTGGGTATTAAATTCATAAATTTATGCTATAAATCATGTGTTAGTTTGTATAATCAGAAAATGGCCAGATTAAACCAGGATTCACAAAGTGAACCTATATGATTAGTGATTCTTTGTGAATAGTAGCAGGGGTTTCCTATTCCCAAAATAGTATTCACAAAATAATTTTTATCAAATAATGTGTTTGGTTGATTGATTCAAGTTGAATTGCTCGTGCTTGATGATTAGCCCAAGTGAGCTACAATTTTTTGGTGTAAAGAATTGTGAAATTACATGACATGTTTGTGTGATTTAAATTATGTGAATATATTCATGATTATATATTTGCATGTGTTATATAATTTTATGGAATTGGCATCATGCATTTCCATATGCACTGGGGCATCCTAGGACGATAGGAGTGAGTGCATGAGGTAATTATAGAGAGAATGGTTTCGGAGGGTTGTCTAAAAATAATAATTATCGGAGGGTAGTCCATACTAAAAATATATTAATCGTGGAGATGACCCAATTGATATACATCGGAGGAGTAGTCCATATATATATAAAATATCAATCGTGAGTCGGCGATTGATATACATCGCGGGTAGTCCACTAAATATAACATCGAGACGGTACACTACTTTATATCGGGTAGTCCTGAATAATAACAAATAGCTTTGTTAAAAATAATGTTTCTCATGCGAGGAAGCAGGCAAGTGTGAGGGATTCGATGAGGACTCGAGTGCGAGTTGTCTGAGTAGACATTCAAGTAGGATCATGCATTTGCTTGAATGTGTGTTTTACTGGAGCATTGCATATACATAGGTGGAGAGTAGACCCATTTGGTTGATTCATTACGAGCATTAGCTCACCACAATGAGGATACCATTCACAGTACAAGGAGCGTGCGAGACGACTCATCATAGAGCCGCACAGAAAAGCCGGATTGGCTTTAGGTTCATTTGTATACATGTATTAGAATGTTTTTCATTTTAATATATGTTGTGTAAATAAGTAATTAACTCTTGTAACTATAATTTTATAGTTGTATGTTATAGTAGTGTTTTTGGAGCCCCAGTGGTAGTTTGCCTCATATTATGGATTATGTTAGATGGTGGGATATATGTTGTGAGTATAAATGCAGGGCCCGAGGTCATTTTCGGTATAGTTCAATATATGAGACCTTGTGTGGTCATTGATGTTGATTGGGACAGGTTATATATAGGTTTTGTATTTGGGTAGAGCTCCTCGTACAAGGAGACTACTGCCGTTTTGTGAAATGTCGGGTCACCCAGGCATTCCACGAAATATTCGTAATTTGTGGTGTTCAGCCGGACCCCGAGATTTGGGGCGTCACATATGTCATGAACTGCACTAGACAAGATATAGCATACTCCGTTAGTAAATTGAGTAGATATACTAGTAATCCGAGAGTAGAGCATTGGAAGGCAATTATCAGGGTTCTTAGATACCTAAGATATACCCTGAATTATGGATTGCACTATACAAGATATCCAGCTGTACTTGAAGGGTATAGTGATGCAAACTGGATATTTGATATGAAAGATACAAAATCCACGAGTGGTTATGTTTTTCATTTGGTGGTGCAGTTGTATCTTGGAAATCCTCTAAGCAAACTTGCATTGCTAGATTCACAATGGAATCTGAATTTATTGCTTTAGATAAAGCGAGGAAGAGGAAGTGAGTTAGCCGTCGTTTCACCAGAGGATATTCCCGATATGCCGCAAACCTGGTGCCAACAATTTGTATACATTATGATAGTCAATCAGCAATTGGTAGGGCATAGAGTGACATGTATAATGTAAGTCTAGACATATACGTCGCAGACATAATACCGTTAGACAATTGCTCTCAAACGGGATTATTTCTATTGATTATATAAAATCAAAGGATAATCTAGCGGATCCGCTTACTAAAGGTTTGATGAGAAAGCAAGTAAATTGAACATCGGGAATGAGATTAAAGCTGTGACTAAAGAATCACCTTATTAGCCTTGACCTAGTTATTTGAGATCCCCGAAGATCTGGGTTGAAGGGACAAGCAAAGTTATCACGTGATTCAGGCGCACTAAGGAAATAATCTTTCCTACCTATTCCTATATCAAAATAATGTTGCCTGCAACGTTTATTAGGGTAAGTTATGCTTTTAATGACTCTTATATCTTGGAAAATCCAAGTGGGATATTGCAGGATATTCCTAATAGGAGTCACTTATATGGATGTGAAGGGGTCGTTCTATGAGAGTTTTTAAAGGTTGAATTCTCTAAAGCACTGATGAAAACCAGGAGTTGTTTAGGGCCAAAATGAACACAATCATGAGAACCAATTGTGTTAGGGAAGAGACTGTGTGAAGTCTATTCGATCTGATTTATCAAACATCTTAATAGTTCAAGACATCCACGTTCCTTTATTTAGCCAGGTAAGTCAGGTGGGCTTTCACTAAGGGAAGGTTCGAGGCCAAGCTACCTATCTCGATGCCGGAACTTTCCAAAGATATACTCTCTATAATTCTTGACATTATCATTTGCATATTAACAACCAATTTCTATTTATTCATGTGGGGATTGTTAGACGGAAACAGTTTTTAGGTGTAAGCGAGTTTTGGTAACTTTGAGCCCTAAATTAAAGTAGGACGATAATTATTTTGAATAAACTTTCATGGGTTCATATTCTACTTACGTGAGGCAATAATGTAATATTCACTTGCTCAAATTGAAGTAAGGAAATGAATGAAAATAGGCTCTAAAAGCGACCCTCTTGAAGGTGTCTATTAGTTGTTTAAGGGATTCTGCTGCGTTTATGGGTTGTGACCTTTAGAGTGGTGACTGTTCGGAAAGTCACAAAAGTTCTATCATCTCCATACATTCATCACCATTGGAATTAATTGACTAATTCATTCATTCAGGCTCATTCAAACATTCAATCCATTTATGGCATTTACACCATTTTGCATAAAGTGGGTGTGTTAGAGAGTACGCATACAATTGTTCGCTGAACGAATAGATTGGAGTGCTACACGTTAGTGGAAGATCATTGTATCACGGGGAGATAGGCGCTCAATATATTCCATAAGGCAGTGAGTGGGGTGAAATTTGTCTTAGCATAGTGTCAAACACTAGCCTGAATTGGCGAGTTCTATAGAGTTCTTGTTCTCCAATCGGGGTTAGTAATTAATTTGTTTAGACAAAACATTTACAATCAATTGTTTGTTGTATCTCTTATTGTTATTGATTAGTTAAGATTAAATCATTTATGTGTAAACTCCTTATATGGTTCAAATCAAATTTTTCAACAAGTAAGTTTACGATTTTGGAAGGTTTCAATTTTCCTTTTATGATCGATTGCAAATTTCTTTTCTTGTTGGTACTATCTTTTAGCAGAATATCGTGATAAGAATTGACTATCTCCCGGAGTTTCAACTATATTTAAAATAAAAAATAATATTATGTTTGACCTAGTTGGTTAGTTTAATTTTATATTTAAACAAATAAAATATTCTACAGTTTACTTTAAAATAAATTCCAGTTGCTTTAGAAAAATAATATATTCCCCTTTTAAATAGCTATCAGCGAGTCTTTGGCTTGAAAATAAAATAAGGGTAATAAATTTTTTCTTATTTAATTTTATTAATTTGTTAATCTTTTCTCATGGATCGTGTGGAGGAGAGATGTGTTAGGGCTCCATTATAAATAGGTGCCCCCTCCTTTCATTTTTACATCTTGAGCTCTCTCATTTCTCTTAAAGCTCTGTAAGTTCTCATTTTCTCTCAAGTGCTTCAAGCACATTCTCTCTCTTTCTCTAAAATGCTTCAAGTACATCCTCTCTCAAGTGATTTAAGCAATCTTTATCTCAACTGCTTCCATTATAAGCACAACTTCTTGAGAGATTGGCCAGTTGAATCCTAGAGGTAGAGCTTTGGTTCCTTAATACACCAGGATTACAAAAACGGATGAGGAGAATCTACTTTAAGAGGCAGTGCTATTACGCCTTAACCATCAAAACAAATTAGTTCATCTTATCTTTGTGTTCCTTGTTTGTTGTTTTGAGCTAGAAGTCAAATTCTAAATCCTTACACTTTCTTAAAAACCTTTTAAGTGTATCAAATCCATAATCCATAGGCAATATGTGATAACTTGTTAGTATGTCAAGACCTGTCAATAAGGAATGGAAGCTTAAGAGAGAAAATGGGGTATAGCAGACCATTGTGACCCTCCACTTACACAGGGACTTTCTGGTGCCAACACAACTCTTACTATTGTTTAGGTTTGTGTTCATCTAAAAGATCGTCAACAACCAACAATCTTAAAGTATATTGAAATTCCTTGAATTGATGGAGACGTCCCTAGTTCACACTTGTCCTAACACTTCTAAGATTGACCTTTTTTATGAGACATTCATTAAGAGATGACAAGAAAGGATATATTCTGCCATTGATGTTGTGAACCTAGGGTATATATTGACATACCCAAAATTAACCTAAGAGTGATTCTTAACATTTGTTTAAACAGGAAAATGGGAACAAATAAGAGGACATTGCAATAGTAGTCTCCTCTAAGGTGAGCTTGATCACCAATATGAAGGACTTGATAGTAGATTCTAGGGCCACTAGGCACATATGTGGTAACAGAAGTTCATTCACTTCCTATACCATGGTGAAGGAAGGAGAGGAACAAGTGTTCATGGGCGATTCTAGATCATCCCGATGATTGGCAAAGGGAAAATTTTCCTTAAGCTAACCTTTGGGAAAGTACTTGCCCTTAGTGATGCTCTCCATGTGCCGAATATTCGTTGGAAGTTAGTCTTAGTGTCTCTACTTGGGAAAGCATGAGTTAGGGTCATGTTTGAAAAAATATTGAAAAATAAACCATCTTCCTCTTCTACTTACATAGTTGATTCCTATGATGTTTAGCATGGTAGATTAGGACATGTGAACTTTTCTTATATTAAGAAAATGGTTGAATTAAGTTTAATTCCCATTCTGTCCTTAGAAAACCATGGAAAATGTGAAGTATGTGTAAAATCTAAAACCACAAAGAAATCTTGCAAACATGTAGAAGAAATTCGAGTATTAAATTTGATTCATAGTGACCTAAGAGACCTGAAAAACACGAATAGAGGTTCTATATGCAGCTCATAGATGACTACTCAAGATATACAAGAGTGTATCTTTTAAAGAAACAAAGATGAAGCAATGTAGTAACTCATCAAGTATAATAATAGTAGAGAACCAACTAAGTAAGAAAATCAAAAACTTAGTTTTGATAGGGGTAAGGAGAATATGAATCCGGCCCGCTTGATACCTTTGTGATGAACATGGGATTATACACAGAAACTATATCCCTTATTCCCCAGATGTAATGGAGTAGGCTTGAAAGAAAAATAGAACCTTAAGGACATGATGAATGACATGTTAGTGTGTTTAGGAACACCCTTGAATTTGTAGGAGAATCAATCCTCTTTGCTTGCCATACTCAAAATAGAATATTCTATAAGAAGATTGATGAGACCGATATGAGCTATGACGATATGAACCTAACATTGGATACTTAAAGGTGTGAGGGTGTTTAGAAAAATTACTTCTTCCAAAACCAAAGAAAAAATTAGGTCAAGGCAGCGAGTGTAGAAGCTATTGGATATCGAAAATAATCTTTTTATAGGTTCTTGTCATCAAATAAAAAAAAAATGGACTAGTGAGTAAACTCACATAATTGAGACAAGAATGTTGAATTCTTTGATATTTTCCTTGGAAAACAAAGGCCAACAACAAGCTCAGAAATCTTAGAATTGAGTCTAGTGATCCTTTTGAACCATAACTAAGAAGTAAAGAAATAGAAAGGAAAGAAACAAATCTTGGTGATGACTTTTACACTTTCATATAACACCCGAGAAACACACCACACTAGTCATTTTAAACATAATTAGGGTATGTATAAGTACAATTTGAAAAAATTCATAATTATTATGTTGCTAAGTGAGAAAATTTCAAAACCTGGAATTTGTACAAGATAAAAGGGTAAAAGTGGAATTTGTCAAAACATGATATAAAATTCATAAGATAATAAGATTATATGCCAAATTATAAATTTGAGAGTTATAGTGCAAATAGAGGAAGTATGTAAGCTTTAGAGCATTTTGGGAGAAACTTAAGTCAAAAGAATGCATTTTCTAGCCAAACAAGGCCTTATGAAGAATAAGTGACTTAAGACCAAATTGGTCTCTCATTTTGGAGAGAACAAAACGTAGAGTGAAGAAGAGAGGAGAAGAGAAAAAGAAGAGAAGAAGAAGAGGAAGAAGAAAAGAAAGATATGGAAACTATGAATTTGTAAGGATTGCCAAGGGTTGGTATGGAATAGTATGGATATTAGTTTGTTTCATTTCTAGGGTTTAGTTAGGGTGTCCCCAACCACAGATTTGTTGAGGAAGTTAGGTTTGTAAAACCACTAGTTTTATAAGATAGTATGGATACTAATTGGGTGTTAGGAGGAAGTTAACCTAACTTATAAGTAAAATTGAGTTAGGGTTTGGAAAGAATATGTATGAATCTCCATCATTGGTTGGATATAGTTGATATGAAATCATTCATGGAGTGGATTATTGTTTTGATGTCAATTAGTGAGTGCTGATATAATGGATCAGAGATGATGCTTTTAATAATGTGACATGGATGGATGTTCAGTCTTCATCATTCCTTATGCCATTTAGAGGGTATTTTTGGTTGTTTTGCGAGGTGTTTAGGCACTCTTGGAGTTCAATTTCGAGTCCGTGAATCATGAAGATTGATTCCAATGTTAGGTCATCAACCTTGACCCGAATCAATGAAAACCAGGCAAAGTGAAGAAAAATTGGATCTGTTAGAAAACGGTGAAGATCGGCAGCGGGAATTTTATTAGAGTTGCGAAAATTTTAACCTGATTGCGAAAATTTCGCAACCTTAATCTCAATTTAAGCTAGACCACGATTTAAGCTCAGGCACGTTTTTAGCGAAAATACGATTTAATACTCACAACAATTTCGCTAAGCTAAATTTGGCTAACTAAGTACGGCTTTAAGCGAAATTTCACTGTTCGCTATGCACAGTGATTTCGCTGGCTAGCGAAATTCTTATTCGCGGAAATTTAATGCCTAGTCATGTTTTGTAATTAATGCCAATGGAGCTTCAAATTTGATTATATTACTCTCTTGTCCTTTAACTTAGCCAGAATTTGTGGGTTTTTGGTATTTTCATGCCTTGAGGTGGCCTATATAAGCCCCTCTCTTTTTGTAATAGATATAGAGAATTTTGGGGGAGAACAATTGGAAGGAGAGAAGAATTTGTAAGTTTTCATTTTTGTAAATAAAGTCTCGTATTTTTAATTAGGTTTCTTTCTCCTTCTCTCCTCTTTCTCTTACTTTCTTGGCTGCCAAACACCCCTCTTGAGGATGACAACTCAAGAGATGCTTGGCTAAGCCTCCTTTCTTTGAAGAGGAAGGCTAGCTTGAGTGGTGGGCCTGTATGTGTCTCATGTTATTAAAGCCATGGAGTCTTTGTGTTTATATTCCCCATCTTCTCAAATTAGGGTTGGGCAACGTGAATGTTATTAATTTGGCCAATACTCTCCATGCTTTAGGATACGGTGCATACTTAATGCTAGATGCCTTGTGGTTCTTCTAGATGGTCTTTACCTGACCTGCGAAATGATATTTAAATGCTAGGGTTTGGCTTGATGGGAGCCGTAGATGCATGTTACTTGTGTGAAGCTCAAATAGGAGTTGATTTCAAGGGTGAGGTTTGCTAGTGAAACATAGATCGGTTATGCCTTGGACTATAGGTTGCATGTCATAGCGAGGATAAAGCAGGACACTTGTTTGCCTAACACCAAGTTGTGACCTAAATCTTCAAAGTTAACTTTGCACTTTATTTTAGTTTTACAATTTTCTCGGTTCAACCTACTTCCCAGCATTTTTTAAGCAAATCCAAAGTCCAAATAAGAAAGCGCCATACCTTCCGTGTGCATATGCCAAATCATTTTTAGGATGAAAAGCCATCCGGAGTGAATTAGGCCACTATGAAAGCCACTATCTTTGCAGTAGCTTGACTACGGCGGTAGTAGAAACTTTTAGGTGTATATAAATTTTGTTGATTTTAAAGCTTAGGCCCTCGTAGCGCGAATCAAGTAAGGCGCGTTCTTGGATGGTGCTTGAGCTACTAATGGTAAGTTAAGGTGTGTATGATCCCACATCACCGTGAAGAATAACCACACCTCTTTTGCAGCTCGATTGCGAGGAGCTGCCGATTTTGGTATAGCGATGCTTTGCAGCATTTCGATTTTCATTCGATCATTTTTTATTTATTTTTTTGTTTAGTTAATTTTAATCTTTTTACAGCTCTGTAGTGCTCTTTGTTGTCTCTAAATTTTGCTTAACAGGTGTTTATGCGCGGTGGGATAGAGACACATCGGGTAGATTGCATAGGATAAGTACACCTTGACCCGACTAGTGAAGTTAGTGTACGAGCTTATATATGGATCCCATACCTGAGGAACCATGAGAGTCAACCAGGAACCCCCCATGAATCCAAATGCCTATAGAACCATGAGGATCACATCCACCCTCCCCAGAACATTACTTATCTGTATCATTCCTCTGCTTGAAGATGTACTTGGTAAAGAGGCCATATTTAGTACCCTCTTTCCCCATATCATGGTATGGAAAATGAAAATCATACGCTCATATTAGGAGTTTTGAGGAGGTTGCACTACCTTGGTATTATGATGGACATGGTTCTTCAGGCTTCAAAAGCATTTCCATTGACTCTAAAGGACAAGACGAGATATGGCTCGACTCATTTGGGAGCTGGGAACCGTAGAATTGAATTTGGCTGCCCGGCGAGAGGGAATTCTGAAGAAGGTCCTTTGGAGTGCTCATAAGACCAATAATTTGAAAAGACAAATTTATACCTTTGCAGCTCAGGATGGTGAGAAGTTTTACCAATGTTGGGAAAGATTTATGGAAACCATACGGTGCACATCCCACATCATGGGTTTGATACTTGGATGTTGGTGAACCACTTCTATGGTGGTATGTCTCCTGCCATGAGGCAACTTTTGGAAACTATGTGTGGGGGAGACTTTCTAAGTAAGCATCCTGATGAAGCCATGGATTTTTTAAATTACGTGGCTGAAACTTCTAAGGGTTGGGATAGGCTAACCACACAGAAAATGGATAGGATGAGACCACCCGATTAACCTAAGGAATTTAGGATGTATGCCTTTACTTGAGAAGAAATAGAGATGAGCTAGGATTTCAACCACAGCAAGGGGAAAGTGGAGCTTGAAATCAACGACTCAAAGAGGTGCATGCGATGGCCCGAAAATCACACAGTCCAATCCTTGCACCAATTTCAATCCCTGTGCACCAGGTAGAATCATGTCTATGGCCCTGCGGTAGATTTGATGTCGAATGTGCAAACCTTTGTGAGATGATACAAGCCACAACAATCCGATGCTCCATATGGTAATACCTGCAATTCCAATTGGAGGAATCACCACTAACCTCATGGGGCCCAACCCCCTGTATGTACCCCGGGTGCCAAACCTCAGTTTAGTTCCCCTCCACCGATCTAACAACCATCATCCTCTTCTCGGTGAACAAGCCATATTGAATTTGAGTAAGGTGGTAGGCAACTTTGTTGAGAACAAAAGGAATTAATGTGCAAGCGCACGAAGGATTGATACGTAGAAAGTACCTTTGAATAAGAATAGATGGGCTTGAGGCAATCTCAACCGGAGAAAATTGACAACCTACGGTATTCAATCACCAAGATCGACAAGTTGCTAAGTCTGAAAAAGGGGAGGTTTCTCTCAGACACTTCCAAATCTATAAATTCATAGTGGTCATCGACAATTCGGGAATGGATGAGGTTGAGCTATAATTACCGAGAAGTGGAAAGAGTTGATCAGCCTATGCCAAAACCTGTTGAAAAATCCATGCAAGGAGAAGAATTGCAGTCTGAGCATATTCTCCTAAAGGAAGATTCAATGAAATACACATATACCACCTCCGTTTCACAAGCACATAGGAGTAAGAAGAGGCATCTCGACAAGCGGGCATTTTAGAGAGGTCTTAAGGCAAGTGAAGGTTAACATACCTCTTTTGGACATAATCAAGCAAGGAGTACACATGCAAAATTTTGAAAGATCTTTGCCTGTCGAAGGATTAGGCATTGAAGAAAGCATTTCTCACTGAACAAGTCGATTGCCATAATCAAGCAAATACTGCATCAAATCTGAGGATCGGGATCTCCACAATTTCGATCAATATTGGTGGGAATTGCATAGAAAAGTCCTTGCTGGAGTTAGGGCGGTGTGAACCTAATGCGTATTCGGTATACAAGCATCTAGGTTTAGAGTGAACTTAAACCTACCAAGCATCACACTATCATTGGTAGATAGATCAGTGAAAATCCCTAAGGGATAGTTGAGGATGTCTTAGTGAAAATAGACAAATTCTACTACCGGTAGATTTTGTAGTGTGACGAGCGATTGCAAGTAGACAACGATCATGTACCAATCATCTTAGGAAGACCATTTAAGCTGACGATGCAATAATAAATTGCCGGAATGGAGTCATGCAACA